>PVIW01007674.1:0-69834 GCA_004026585.1 Noctilio leporinus
TAAAAAAAAAAAAAAAAAAAAAAAAACCTATGGCCAAACAAATACAATAAAAATAAATAAATAAATAAATAAATAAATAAATAAATAAATAAAACTATGGCCATGGGGCCCTGGCTGGTGGCACAGTGGATAAGGTGCCAGCCTGTGAACCCAAAGGTCGGTGGTTCAATTCCCAGACAGGGCATATAACCAGGTTGCAAGCCAGGTCTCCAGCCAGGTCCGTGGCTGGAGGCAGGTGAAAGGCAACCATACACTGATGTCTCTCCCTCTCTACCTCTCTCCCTTCCCCTCTCTCTAAAAAAAAATAAATAAAATATTTTTTAAAATAAAATAAATAAAAATTAAAACTACAGCCATGAGACAGATAATAAGTTAATTTTATCCAGTCAGATGGTTAAGGCCTTTTTATATTAATATCTGTGGAAAAGCCAGTTAAGATTTCTATTTGTCCCTGGCTGGTGGCATAGTGGATTGGCGCCAGCTTGGGAACCCAAAGGTCACTGGTTCAATTCCCAGCCAGGGCACATAACCAGATTGTAAGCCAGGTCTCCGGCCAGGTCCGTAGCTGGAGGCAGGTGAAAGGCAATCAAACATGAATGTTTCTCTCCCTTTCTTCCTCCCGCCCCCCCTACCCTTCTCTCTAAAAATAGTGAATAAAACCTTTTAAAAAAAACAAAAACAAAAGATTTGTGTTTGTCCTTGGAGCCAGAGAAGCAGTTTGTACTTTCAAAATAATCCTTATCTTCCTTTTTTGTTTCTCTCTCTTTAGTGTTAGGAATTAGGGATGATAAACATGGGAAGCAGGCTTTGAACTGCTTCTAGAGCTTCATTTCTGGTTTTGCAAAGATGTGTAAGAAAGGACAACTGCTCTCAAATTGGGTTGTAACCTAATGGCATCACAGGTTGACCTACCTGTCTAACTACACAATCCCTAACTTGCTTCTTTCCCTTTGTACGTATAGTTTTATTTTCTCTGGGGAGGAGAAGAATCCTCCCTGGGTTTAAGAAATCCTATAATCATTGCCCTTAGTTGGCTTGGACCAAGGGGTGAAAGATATCAAAGGAGGACAATTACTTATCCGGGGGCCCTTGAGTGTTACAGCCTTTTGTCTAAGATTCCTTTTTTCGTTCAATGAAGCTATTTAATTTTTTTATTCAGCATATCCAATCAATATTACTTGGAAGGTGGGTTTTATGTTTTCGGTTTGCAACATTAGCCTACAGAACATTTCCCAGGGAGACACAGTGCCCATTCCACAACACAATCAGGTAAAAGGAATGCAATCACTTTGTAGAAAACCTATTCGAAATACGCTTTTATCTTAATTCCATCAACTCTTTTAACTTCAGCCTCCAGTTAGGACTTTATCAATGGGTTTTGATCGTAAAGACCAAACTCTCAGGCTGTAACCAGATAAAAGGAGAGACACTAGACAGAGAAAAACAAAATCAGCATTTACTTGGTGTAGTCAGCCCGCCCAGGACCACCTTGGGCTCCCAAGGGGCCTGGACCTGGTGCCAGGTGCCAGCATGGGCCCAGGGTGCCCCACTGGCTCCCCACTTCACACTGGATTGAAACCCCCTGAGATGGATAGGGGCTGAGAAAGAAAAAGGACAAGAAAAATGGATGGTTATTTTCATTGTAGTTTAATTGGATTGCTGACTGAGGGTCTGAACAAATCTTGGCTGATTAAATGTGAGACAGAATCTCTAGCTCCAAAAGAGAAAGGCCACTTGCTTTCCCACCCCGAATAGCCAATGGGGTGAGGACAGTCGTCGCAGATCCCCGCATCCTGAGTGGTGGAGGTAGGCTCTGGGAGGCGCCAGCATGGGAGTGCAACTGGACCCAGGGACCCTGCGGAGCCCCAGGGAGAGGTCTCTGTGAAGGGCAGGGCGCCCTGGACGGTTCACCAGGAGGGGCCCATGCCTTGTGGTTCCGGTGGCATCAGTAAGCTCTCACTGGGCCTTGCTTGGGTATTTTTAGGTGACTAAGAATCTTTGAGGGGTGCCCTGAGGAAAATTTCCCTCTAGGGCATGAAACAGTCCTACAGGGATTTCCACTGCGTTTGGCTCATCCAGAGACATGCGCAAAAAGGCTGGTTTTCCCTAGAAGTTTGTTCAGACTCTACAGACCTCAAAATTAGCCTGGGACAGGAAATTGTGCCTCAGGGCGACAAGGACCAGGACAGGCAGCCTCCTATTTATACTAAGATGGTTGAGATGAGGGTTCTTTGATACTTCTACATGAATCTTTTGCATGTCCAATGAGAAAAAAAGCCAGCTATAAAATTTGAATAAGTAACCCTGACTGGTGGCACAGTGAATAAGGTGCCGGCCTGTGAACCCAAAGGTTGCTGGTTCGATTCCCAGCCAGGGCACCTAACCAGGTTGCAAACCAGGTCTCCAGCCACGTCTGTGGCTGGAGGCAGGTGAGACGCAACCATACATTGATGTCTCTCTCCCTCTCTGCCTCTCTCCCTTCCCCTCTCTCTAAAAATAATAATAAATAAAATCTTTTTTAAAAATTAGAATAAGTAGGAAGCATGCTTTAACTGATGTCTTGAACCTTCAACAAGAGAATTACTGGTGCATTTCCCAGGGCTGTTAACCTAGGTGCACAAGAACAGTGGGCAAGACTTAAGACAAAGATAAACCTTATACTGAAAAGTTACAAGTTACATGCCTGGGGCATGACTACCCACCAGGACCTGCCCAGGTGAGAATTTACCATCAGACTAACCTGTGAGGTGACTTTCCTTAGAACCCCTTTTTCACCCTCAAGGGCTATCTGACATTCTGAGCTCAGGCTGAGGTAAGATGCCTTGAAACCTCAGAGGGTAGGAAGGCCACTGCAGGGTGATAAGAAAAGCAAATATTTAGTAGTTAGTAGTTTGTCCTGCCTTATAGGGGTCATAAAAAGCCATTTCTTATAACTATTATTATGGGCAAGGCCCCTAATTTAAATTCTTCTAGGGAGTTAAGAGGATTTGGGTGGGGGTGGGGCCTTGAGCCCTCTGGGTCTCAGTGGTTTTTAACTCAAAATTATTCCCATATCACAGGCATTAGGTGAGACATTCTGCACCCCTACGCCTCTTTGACATAAAAATTACTTTGAGCTAAAGGTAGTTAAGCATCAGCAGACACAGGAAGTTCTGTCTACCTTCCTCTTTTCTGCCTAAACACAGGATATAAATTCTTCTTGTAGTGGAAAGAGCCTCTTATCAGCCCAGGCTCCTATCTGCACCATAAAAATCTGCAAACAAACCACCCCTCCATCAGTTGCCTCCCATGTGTTTACCTTCCTGCAGTCAGCCACTCTCAGAAGCTGAAAACTTCTTCCCTTTGACCTGAGATTTCTCTGCAGATTTTTGTTCTTTAGTGAAGATGTGAGACACCAGGATTCTAAGCCACCTGCTCAAGTTCCCCTTGGCTGAGGTTCCTCCCCCACGATAGGCACTACACGAGTTAACAACCTTTTTTTCTCTTGTTAACCAGAGGCTAAAGAGCCCCAGCAAGAAACCTGCTGGGTAGCGTTGAGGTTTTACAGCCCCTAGTCAGGAGTGAGCAGGACAGGGACAGGGCGTATTGGAGAGGTGGTCTAGGACACACAGGCGGGACAGGAAAGGGAGAAAACGCAGCAAATGGCCTGCTGCAGAGGGAGTGGGCCTCTGGGCCTCCAACCTGCTGGGAACTCTGTGCCGGGTGCCTCAGAAGCCGCTGACACGGTGGGAGGGGTGGAGGCAGCGCCCTGACCTCACCCATATCCATCCGTCCGCTCGGACTGTCCCAGGGACAGTAACTGCTCAGAATATTCAGGTCCTCCAGCCAGCAGCGCAGCCAGCTCCCATGGGAACTCTGTCCGGTACAAGCTGATCTCTTCTTTCCCAGGGCCATTCTCTGGCCCTGCTTTTCTCTGCCTCCCTTTCAGCTCAGCTTCTCTCTCTGGCTCCCACTGGACTTTCCTGCGCTGAGCACCTGGTACCCACCTGCGCCCTCTACACTGGCCCGATTTGTTTCTCTGCCTTCTTCCTGTAGCTCCCCCACTGTCACTGCTGTCCTCTGCTCCGGCCACCCTTTAGAGACTCCGAGCCATGGCCTTGCAGCTTACGCAGCAGTGAGACTTCTGAAATATGACTCTGTCTTTATATTTTGAATTTTTTGAAAAGGTACCCTACCATTGAGAAGAATGTCAGCTATAACCTCCTAATGCCAGCTGCATTAAGTAGCATGTGCACTTGGCAGGTCTGAGTCATACTGTTAGCAGGTTCATGGAGAATCACAGGCAGGGCAGTGGGTAGCTGCTTCTCAGATGCCATTGTCGCTGTAAGAAAGGTCCAAGCCTAGGGAGAATTTTTATAAGCCTTTATCTGACACCTAAGCCAGGGGAGCAATATCTCAAACGCTCTGGAGAATAACAGCTTCTTTTAGACATTTGAAATTAAAGGGGGAACAGCACTACGAAGCAGGGCGGGGACTGAATAGTTAACAAGATTAGTGCCCTCTTGAGGGCTGATGACTTCCGGTATTTAAAAGGTGTGAGACTAGCTCACAAGGGCCGTGGACAGGAGGCAGGACAGTCAGGAGCTAGGAAAATTCCTTGGCAAGGGGAATGGGGAAACTGAGTGAGTGGAACAAGCCGGTCGAGCAATTTACTGCCAGATAATGACACCGGGGCTTATCTTCCCTGGCCCAGGACGCCCAGGACACCCAGGAGCGAACGGCTTACACATTCCAGGCCGCACAGAGGCGGACCTGCCTCGTTCCTGGTCCTGCTTCGGTGACATTCTCTGAATGGCCCTGACCCCTCTCTACGCTCACTTTGATGAATCAGCATATTGAAGGGCACACCTAGGAAGCTGATAAAGACTATGGAGATCCTCCCTTCAAATTTCTGCTTTTAGAAAACAGTCAAAAACCCTCAAGATAAAGGAAGTCACTGCATGCTGTTCCTGGAGCATCACCCTGCCCCTCCTTTTCCCAGGTGCGTACTTTTGCTCCTTCCTCCCAAACTGTAAAGGTCCCCGGGAGACTCAACACCAGCGGAGCTCCAGGAGCAGCAGCTCATCCCAGGCTGACCCCCAACCCTTTGCTCTGACTTTTCAGCGAACCGGCAGCAGCCCCGCCTTGGCTCCCTTTTTTCCCACCGTTTTGGGGGGGCCAAAGCAACACTTGGGAAGGCCAAAAGCTTCCTAGCTGACAAGCTGGCATCACAAGACACTGTGCACCACCTCGAGCCAGTGGCAGGAGCCCAAAGACAACCCCTCGGAGATGAGACGTGAAGGACACAGAGCTCAGAGGACCTAAAGGCTGTGAGCTGTAGGGATCTGGGAGCTTCAGGAAATGATGTCACTATGGAGGGAATAGCCAGCTTCAAGAGCCTGATAGGACGGGAATGGGCATGCATCTCCCACTGGCCAGAGTCGGGCTCGCTGACGGGGGGACAGACCTGCTGAGAACCACCTGGACCTCCAGCCTGGGAGCGGATCCCAGCAGAAGCGGAACCCTGGGCTGGTCGCCAGCTGGCCAGCAGGGGGCGTCATTGCCCACTTCGAGGCAGCTGTAGGTGTAAGGCACCCAGCGAAAGTAGGGTGCCTGAAAAGCTCCCCCCCCGCCCCCCCCCCGAAAACGTTCCCGGAGGAAACAATGCAGCCCTGGGCCTCCGCCCCATGCAGAGAATACTGGGGCCAGCTTTTAATGCAATCGGTCAAGCAGAGCCTTTCCTGCTCCTTATTACCTCCCCTCCCCTGACCCTTCTGACCCAGCAGAGGCCAAAGGGAGCAAGTAGTGAAGGAGGGAAAAAAAGACCGAATCAGAAAGAAAATCAATTCTACCATTCCCCTGCGGGTGCCCAGTCTAAGGCAGCGCCCCGCTGAAGTAGGGGAAAGGATGTAAACACAATAAAATGTCAAATATTAGAGTCGACGAGGCTTTTTCTGATTGCTAACGGAGTCTCTTTCTTGTGACTAAAGGGGCCTGGAAAACTGAGCCCGCCCAGGTCCTAAGCAGTTTCAGTAGACGCAGCTGTGCCCACAGCCCCTGGCGCTGGTGCTGCGAGGAAGGCTGTGTGTTGAGGAGACCTTACCTGTGACTCTGGTTTTTATCTGGCCTGGGAGGGTGTTCAGCCTTCAGAGGAGGCAAATGGAAAGGCCTCAGAGATCAAGTGCGAGGAAGCCTCCCTCCACCAATGAGGCACCGAAGGTTATGCGTTGAGTAGCGCAACTTCCCAGCTCTGTGGTGCCTGAGATCTCACTTTTCTTTTTAAATTAGGCATTTTTTTTTTAAGTTTTTCAATTATAATTGACACTCGGTACTATTTTAGATTAAATTCAGATGTACAGGAAGATGTGATCAGGAGCTCGTGTACTTTATAGAGTGGTTCTCCCTTTCAAGTACCCACCTGGCCCCACGCATAGTTCTTACAATTTTATTGACTCTATTTTCTATACTGTACTGTACTTCTCTATGACTATTCTATAGCTACCAATTGGTATTTCTCAATCTCTTCGTGTCTTTCACCCAGCTGCCCAACCCCCTCCCCTCTGACAACTGTCAGTCTGTTCTCTGTATCTATGAGTCTGTTTCTATTTTGTTGGTTTTGGTTTTTAGATCCCACATATAACTGAAATCATATGGTATTTGCCTTTCTCTAACTGACTTACTTCACTGAGCATAATGCCCTTTAGGCCTATCCATGCTGTCGCAAGTGGTACAATTTCATTCTTTTATTATTTTCAGTATTCCATTGTGTATACATGTACCACAGCTTTTTGATCCATGCACCTATTGGTGGGCACTTGGGTTGCTTCCAGAGCTTGGCTATTGTAAATAATGCTGCAATGGACATAGGAGTGCCTATATTCTTTCAGATTAGTGTTTCGGGTTTCTCAGAATATTCCCTTTCCTATCCCACTTCCTATCTGTGTGAATTGGGATTGCCTTCCTGGAAACTGCTCAGATTCATGTCTCAGGGTCTGCTTATGGGGAGACCCAAACCAAAATAGCAGGAAAAGATAAGCTGATTTCAAAGAACAGATTGGAATTGGCATCAGGACAGCAATGGCTTCCTTCCTGCTTGGTACGTTCAATACATGAATCACACTGGCATTCTGGTTTTTACTCACCATGAAGTTTTCTACCTAAAACCTAAAAGGCAGCGGGGCTTTCCATTCTCTTCTGCATGCTCATCACATCTTGAAACTAAATCTAAATCGAGTCAGATGCTCATCACACAACTATTCTGACTTCTTCCTGCCTACTGAACTTTCCACTTCCTCCCGTGGTGCCCTGGGGTTGGGATGAATTGCACAGTGGGGCACAGGTCGCACGATGCATGGTTCGCGGAGGTGAGGTTGGTAGCTGATCTGTGTCAGGGTGGCGAGCTCCCAACAGCCCAATAGCCTTACCTACTTTATTGTTATAGTTTCTTATCCAAGTGTAATTGACGTAAAGCAAAATCCAATTATTCTCATGTACAGTTCTGATGCTTCTGTTTTGCATTTTTATTATTATTATTACTTATTTTTAGAGAGGGAGGGAAAGGAGGGAGAAAGAAAGGGAGAGAAACATCCAGGTGAGAGAGAAGCAGCCATCGGTGGGCTCCAGCATGTGCCCTGAACAGGGACTGAACCTGCAACCCAGCGTGTGCCCTGGCCAAGAATCCAACTGGAGACCCTTTAGCTCTTCAGGACAACACCCAATCAACTGAGCCACCAGTCAAGTCTGTTTTGCTTTTGAAATGAACTTTATTGTAAAATATAATTCATAGATCAAAAGACAATAAACAAATATATAGCAAGATGAATTGTCGCAAAGCAGACCAACTTTTAACGTTTGTACAATCATATAACCACCGCTAAAGTCAAGATATTCCATCCCATCATGCTTACTGTTTTAACTTTCACATTTAGGACTAGGAGTGATCTCAAGTTAATGTATATTGTGTGAAGGAGGGGTCAAGGTCAGTCTTCCCATGGAAATGTTCAATTGACCTACATCATTTACTGAAAACAAATTTGTCCATTACTGATTTGGAGACAGTTTCTTGACTTTCCATTCTATTCTATCTATTTGTTTATTCCTGCACCACTATTCCGAATTGCCTTGACTATTCTAAATCATTTGAATTTCTATACAAGTTTCAGAATTATCTTCTCAATTATCACAAAACAATCAACTTAGATTTTTACTGGAATTGCTCCACATGTACAGGGTAATTTAGGAAGAAATGACGTTTAGTTCATAACAATATTCAGCCTTCCCATCCATAAACCATGTAGAGATCCTCACTTTTTTTGGCTTTTTAAAAAATTTCTCAGTAATATTAAGTGTTTTTACTATAGAAATCTTAACTTCTTTTTTTTTTCTTTTTCTTTTATAATTTTTGCTACTTTTTTTTTTAATTTCATTATTTCTAGAAAGAGGGGAAGGAAGAAAGGCAGAGAAGTAGAGAGACATCAATGTATGGTTGCCTTTCACCTGCCTCCAGCTACAGATCTGACTGGAGACCTGGTTTGCAACCTTGTTTTGTGCTGTGGCTGGGGAATCGAACCTTTGGGTTCGCAGGCCAGCACCTTACCCACTGTGCTACCAGCCAGGGCTTTTAATTTCTTTTTAAAATATAATTTGTTACCCTGGCTGGTGGCACAATGGATAAAGCACCGGCCTGTGAACCCAAAGCTCACTGGTTCGATTCCCAGCCAGGGCACATAACTAGGTTGCAAGCCAGGTCTCCAGCCAGGTCTGTAGCTGGAGGCAGGTGAAAGGCAACCATACATTGATGTCTCTCTCCCTTGCTGCCTCTCTCCCTTCCTCTCTTTCTAAAAATAAGTAAAATCTTTTTAATATATAGTTTGTTTATTTATTTTAAGAAAGGGGGAAAAGGAGGGAGAGAAACATCAATTGGATGTCTCTTGTACACCTCCGCTTGGAACCTAGACCACAACCCAGGCAGGTGCCTTGACTGGAAATCAAATCTGTGACTTTTTGGTCTGCAGGCTGGCACTCAATCCACTGAGCCATACCAGCCATGGCATAACATCTTTTATTAGACTTCTTCCTTACTATTTGATATTTTCTGATAGCTTCTTATAGCCAGGAGTGAGGCAAGAGAGGGGGAGAGTGAGTGAATGCTTCCTTAAATTTTGCACACTGGACTCTTCTCTTGCCTCTCTCCCTACTCCTAGCCCTAGCTGTTCGACATGATACTACTTTATATTTTTTTATTTCCAATAATTTGTTTCTAGTGTATAGAAATTCAATTCATTCTTATATACAGATTTTGTATCCAGCAAGCCCTGTAGCCCTGACTCTGAACTCTCAGAGAGGGGAGTGGGGCATTCATGGTTTGCACGCCAGTGAGAGGCAGATTCAGAAGGTGCAGCCCCACAGACTGAAAAAGAATGGAGGGTCAATGTTTTCAGGGATCTATGTCCTGGCCCCCAGAGTCACTCTGCGTCACTCACCTGGCTCCCAGTGCATCATGGGCAACTGGGAACCCAGGATGTGGAACCAGAAACTGGAGCTGGACAGTTGGGGAAAGGCAGGCATTAGGATAGGAAGCCAGGTCCTGAGAGTCCCTGGACGCCAGGAGTCTGTTCACCCATCTCCCTACCTACCACCTCTTTACCTGCTCCTGTTTTGTGCTCATGACAAAGGGGAAGTGCGGCGATTCACCAAACCACCTACAATTCAGTAAGATGAAATTAATACACAAGGAAATTGAAGGGGAAATGGAACGTGGACATACACTGAAAGCAGGCGATGGTGAGCAGAACCATGGGCAGGAAACAGTTCAGAGCCAGGGACAGTTAAAGCCAATGCCAAGGCCAGAACCAGACAGATTTGGGAGCAGGCCAAAGACTCCGCCTTATACCTTCGAAAGTCAGCACTTACTTTGACCACCATCTCTCCAGCCTGGACGGCTGCCTTAGCCTGCCAGGTCTTGGGCTTCTGGTTCTCCCCCCTCCCTGCCAGCTACTATCCAGACAGTAACCAGAGTAACCTTCAAAAAACCCAACTTAACCCTAAAAGGGAAGAAAAGATCCACAAATCACACCTGTGGGAAAGGTCTAATGTCCAAAATATTTTCATTATTTTTATTTTATTTACTTATGCATTTATTTAAAGATTTTATTCATTATTTTCAAAGAGCAGGAGGATGAAAGGGAGAGAAACATCAATGTATGGTTGTGTTTCACCTGCCTCCAGCTACAGACCTGGCTGGAGATCCGACTTGCAACCTAGTGATGTTCCCTGACTGGAAATTGAACCAGCAACCCTTGGGTTCACAGGCTGGCACCAATCCACTGAGTCACCAGCCAGGACTTAATGTCCAAAATATTTAAAGAACAATTACAACTCATCAATAAAAGACAACCCAATTTAAAATGGAAAATAGACTTTCCTCCAGAGAAGAACTAACTACCCATGGCCAATCAGCACAGGAGAAGATGCTCAACCACATTACCCATCAGAAAAAAGCAAGTCAAGTCTATCATGGGTTACCACTTCATACTCACTAAGATGACTATGACCCAAAAGACAGACAATAGCAAGTATTGGATGTGGAGAAACTAGAACCCTCATACTTTGCCAGTGGGAGCTTAAAATGATGCCATTGCTTTGGGAAACAGCTTGGCAGTTCCTCAGACTGTTAACATGAAGTTACCATGTGACCCAGCGATTCTGCTCATGGGCACTTACTCAAAGTCATTGGGATACTATGTGCATTGGAAGGGAAAACCTATTGCTGTCTACAACATGGATGAATCTAATAGTGTTACAGCAAAGAAATCTGGGCAAATGAATACAAATTGTACAATTCCACTTACACAATTTTTTTTGCCAAGTCCACTATTTTCTCCAAGTCCAAAGATAGGCAAAACTGATTTTTGTCCATCAAAACTATGGTAGGGGAGGGGACTGGAAGCCCTTGGGCCTTGGGGGTGGCAAGACTCAGGCCTCAGGCTCCACTCAGGCCTTCTTTGCCTCTTGTATTACCTTCTGTTAAGAAGTCAGCTGTAGCCTCTCCAAACGTGTTTCTCTGCAGTAGAGAAATCATAGCCCTAGCCCACTCTGGACACACACGTTTCCAACCACCGCCCTTGGAACCAAACTTCTCTCCCCTTACT
Source organism: Noctilio leporinus (assembly GCA_004026585.1). NCBI lineage: Eukaryota > Metazoa > Chordata > Mammalia > Chiroptera > Noctilionidae > Noctilio > Noctilio leporinus. The sequence goes on from PVIW01007674.1 coordinate 11,130, forward strand.
TCCCATTCAGAAAGGCTGAGAAAGCCTTCTAACCAGCTGCAGACCATATTTACTAACCCTTGCCTAGGCAGGCAAACGGTAGCCTAGGTAACTCCTACCAGAATCCAAGAGTTGGAACTGGGGAGTGGGAAGAGGTCTCTCCCAAAGGGATATGCTATTTCCAAGACAGATGGACTGTAGACAGACCATTTCATAAATGTGCATGTCAATCAGGCTCCTCCTTTCCTGGAATTCACTCAACTGTCGACTTCTGTCCTTCCCAGACTGACAGTTGATGCCTCTGTCCTCTCCTAGGTTAGTTCTCACATCGCAAAGATGCCTCACGTCTTACAGACAGCTTGGGAAACACCCTTGTGTGTACTCAAGATGAACAGCTACTCCTTGTGCCTGGTTGGAATGTTCTACCTTCCAGAAATCCACACACTGAACTATAACAAGGCTTGGTTCAGTCAATTTAGCAATACATACTAAGCATTAAGTGTCTGTACCTTTGACCCAGCATTTCTGCTTCTAGAAATGTATTCCATACTCATAGAAACACAAGTATACAAAAGCATATGTATAAGGATATCTATTGCAGTATTGTTTATATAAAGGAAAAACCATGTTAAAAAGGGTTGAATTCCAAGCATCAACTAACAAGAAACTCATGACATAAATGATTATTCATATACACCACGAACCCTGTACAATTGCTTAAAAAATGTGATCCTATTAGATATTACTGAGACCCATTCAAGGTATGTTTAAGTCGAAAAGCAAGTTGCACAACAATATTTATGGAAACGGTGATAAGGGTGAAGATGATAATAATAATATTAGTAGGTGCAGAAGAAAAAATCTAAGCAGTATGTACCAGAGTACTGTACTCACAATAGTTTCTGACTGGAGGAGGGGGAAGGATGGTGCAGATTCATGTCCTTTCATCTTCTGAATACATGTTTCTGTACTCTTGGAGTTTGTAAAAGAAAAAACAAAAAAAAATTGGGGGGGGATGTAAAACATAAAATAATGATTTTCTTTTAAGAAAGGGTCTTGAAAGTTGGGGCAGTGCGACAGATGTTGTTCGATTGCCTTTCAGACAGATGTCATGTGTTCACAAGGTTATTTAGGAATTCAGACTTATCTCCCCGCTCACTGACCCATAACACAACAGACTAAATGTTTGACATGGGAAAATTCTCTGGGACAAAAGAGCTTATTCAAGCAGATCTAACAGCCATGAGCTCTCTCATAATCAGCAGAGAGACAGGCGTTGCTGGGCCTGTGCCTGGGGGTGGGGTGGGGGTGGGGGAGAGGGGGAAAGGCTGGGGACCCAGGGCTGGAAAGGTGACTAACTCTTTCCTACCACTACCAGCCCTGGTAGCCTTGGCTTTGCTGAAAGCAAAGCACCGTGCTGGTTTGAACGTGGGGGAGTCTGGGTAGGGGCCCCAGGAGCCAGGAAGCTGTGGCAGGGAGAGAGGAAGCCATGCGCATCTCGCTTCCCAGGACTTCAAAGGAGCTGTTTTAATTAGAGAAAGTGCAGAGGGTGAGGAGCATTTTGAAGGTGGATGATTGAAAAAGTGTCTTCAGAAAGGGAGCCCAGCACAGAAACTGCCTCCTGAGCTTTTCTGGCATGAGGCAGGCTGTCTCTGAGTCGGGTGTGGGTAACCGTAAGGCCTACCTTGAGAACCGGTTTCTACTTCGCCAAGTTGTATGGGGCGAACACAGCCCTGGAGAGGCACAGGGCACCTCAGGTGTACAAACAAGGAAACCAAGGGCTACGTGCCCGGTGTCCAGCGCCCTCATAAGACCACACAGGTCCGTTTCTATCAAAGAACCAGCTTAGAATCAAGTGGACCTCTACCTGTATTTGATTGTTATTTCAGAGCATTTTTTGCATGTTACAGTCTCTTTGTGGAAGGAGCAGGGAAAGAGGTATTTCCACAGCTCCTTACGTAAACACAGGTATGTCCATTGCTCATTTTTACGGGGCAGCTGGGTGGGGCGGATGCTGGTTCCCCTCTGGTCTTCATTCCATCAAAGTTCATCAGAACCGTGCTTATGCATTGCGTCAAGAATGCTGGGCTCTCCCAAGAAGGAAATGCTTAATTGCGTCACACAAAAATAGTTCAGTCCCAGACCAGTCTGGGAGCAGTTTTTCTTTTACAGATTGTTGGCATACATGAAAATCACAGAGGAGGGTGGGGAGTGGACCCCCTCCACACCCCAGGTTTGTCCACGTGACCCTGCTCCTCAAAGGTGACCTCTTTCCCAGAACTTTCTGTTCCCCTGGGGCCACTGATCACTGTCAGTCACACTAGGATCCAAGACTCAGGGTAAGTGTGGCTCCCTCCCCCAGGGCCTCCCCAAGGGCAAGGGGTGGGAGGGAGTTTGAACTTGGGAATGAAACAATTTCCCTTCCGTTTCCAGAATGAACAGTCCAATTTGAGTTCAGCCTACTTTACCGAAAGTTTGAGAAAACAGATGGCCCACCCCACCACAGTGACAAAGTAGGCATCCCTATTCTTAAAAAGTGTCTTGGGCCCTGGCTGCTGTGGCTCAGTGGATTGAACACTGGCCTGCAAACCAGAAAGTCATCCGTTCAATTCCCAATCAGGGTACATGCCTGGGTCGCAGGCCAGGTCCCCAGTTCAGTTGTGGTGCGTGAGAGGCAACCATACCTTGATCTTTCTCTTCCTCTCTTTCTCCCTCCCTTCTCTCTAAAATAAAAATTTGAAAAACTTCAAAATAATAGCCCTGGCTGGTAGCACAGTGGATAAGGTGCCGGCCTGCGAACCCAAAGGTCGCAGGTTCAATTCCCCAGCCAGGGCACAGAACCAGGTTGCAAACCAGGTCTCCAGTCAGGTCTGTGGCTGGAGGCAGGTGAAACGCAACCCTACATTGATGTCTGTCTCCCTCTCTGCCTCTCTCCCTTTCCCTCTTTCTAAAAAAATAATGAAATTAAAAAACCTTTAAAAAAAATAATAATAATAATAATAAAAGTTTCTTGGCCATTCAGCCAGCAATCACTCTAGACTCGCCCCTTACTTCCTTTGCTGATGCCCCAGCCAACCCCGAACTCCAGAAATATTTCCCCCACTTTCTTATGCAGAGCAATTCCGTGCGCTGTACTTCCTGCTATCAACCTGCTTTGCATATGCAAAGACTCATGGCCGTGCTCTTCCAGTAAAGGGCACCTCCCCAGTCAAGGGTGCCCTTTCCCCTGGCCCCTCCCCGCTTTGGAGGAAGGAGGTGGGAGGTGGGCAGACACATCACCGCATACCCACCCCTTCTCCTGTAAGACCCTGGTTCTCTGGATAGGATCTTAAGGTTTGCCACTTGCAAGGGAGAAGTGACTCTTTAATATGACCGAAGCCACCAGCCCCCATTCACATTCTCAGGGGTTGTCCCCTCCTACCTTCTGCAACATGCTGAGCATGCATCTCAGCAAAGGCTGGGGACCGATGCTGACTGAGCTGATGCCCCCCAAAGGATCCCCCCACCCTGCCCCATGTCTGGACCGTTCAGAGAGGCACATGAACGTGGATCCTTCTAGAGAAGCGAGGAAGAATAAAGCAGACTAAGTCCAACATAAATTGGACTGTGGGGGAGGGAGGTCATAGGAATGGTGGATTTCCTGGAATTGCTAGTATCTGCCGCGAGGCAGGAAGGGGGCTCAAGACAGAGGCTGGGCGAGCTGTGGAATTATTAAACTCTTCTTTGATTTGCATGCTTGAATCTAGTCGAAATAGAATTTGCTGCTATATGAAATAAAGATATTTTAATTCATCTTTGTTAAGCACCTAATGCAATTCAGGAACTGCTGGGTACTGAAGATGAAACGCAGAGAAGCAGATATGAACGGAGAATGACTTGCCCACGTGACAGTTCCCAGGTGGGGCATCCCCGAAGGTACCTGGAGGGCTGTGACCCAGTGCAGCAAGCACAGTAAACATTTCCAGAAAGGTGGGGAGGGGGGAGCAGAGAGGAGGAAGAGGCAGCTAGAAGATAGTGGCACAAACATAGGGAAAATTCAAGCTGAGTGGGAGTTAGGAGAAAAAGGTTTGAGGCAGGTCCTAAGGTATGGGGTCCCAAGAAAGCGAAGTGCAGGGCTCTCAGGTGGAGACCTCCAAGGGCCTGGCCCTGAGGTCCAAGAGGTGAACAGGTGGGAGAGAGTGAACAAGTCAAGCACAAGTAGAAAGGCCTGTTGGCTAAGGAACTTGGGATGCCGTCCGAAGTGCCTGGCCGGCACCCTCTAAAGCACTGAAATGACCCCGGGATCCCCCACTGAGCAGTGAAAGCATCTCACCAGAGCGGCCCCCAAATTTCCAGGGAACTTGTGTCCCTGATTGAAATTCTCCTGGTTTCTCCCCTGGTGGAAAGGCCCAGACGAAGGGGAAATTCACCTTAATCCGCTGTGGCTGGGCCGGGCCCTCATGGTGGTGTCCACAGAGCTGCCTCTGGGCCCCATCACACAGGGCCCAGCCTGGACACCCGGGCTCCGGAGGTCTATGTCCTCTGGGCTCCAGCCCGGCCCGAAGGGACAGGAAAGGAGGCAAAAAGGCATCTAGTTTGGCTCCAGGACAGACTGACAATCAAGCCTGAAAGCCCCTCTCACAGTTGACAGTGACAACAGATTCCACGGGCTGAGCGCTGGCCAGGCGCCAGGACAGAGCCAGCACTTGCCAGCATCTCGGTCCGTGCCCACGGCGACGAACGTGCAATTACCAATCCCTAATTACTGGTAGCTGCTGCCATTTTCATGGTGGCTCTTCAAGGGGCCATTTCCTGTCCGCCACCCCCATCCCTGCCCCCTGGTCTTCTGTCAGTGGCCCATACAGCCCACTTCTGGGCCACCCGTGCCAAGGACTCCAGAGCCAGCACTCTGTCCTTGCTCCTTTGGGTGCAAGGGCCTTTCTGCTTCTTGCTGGGGTGCAAAGAGGGCTCTGTCTTGTGCACCTTCCCCTTGTGCACGCAGCTGGCTCTGGAAGGAAGGGAGGAGCTCAGCCCCTGCAGAGTGGAGCCCCCTGGGAGAGCTGCGGAGAGTGTACCCTCTGCTCCCCAAACTGGGGCAGCTGTCCGCTCAGTGGCCTTTGTGCGCAAAGCACCATTCTCTGCCACAGCCTGTGGTGACCGGAGGAGATGGCCCACAAGACCCTTTCCAGGACATGCTGGTCACCTCTCCCGGGGCCAGCACCTCTCCCCGAGGTGCGGTCTCAGGACCCCTGCAGCAGCAGTGTCCTCTTCAGTCTTCCAAAAGAAGGGCCTCCTCCTATCCCTGACCCTTCTGTGACCTGCACACCAGCCTGGCAGCCAGAGGCTCAGGCCACCTGCTTCCCCCCGGGGCCTCAGGGACCCCTCAACAGTTCCAACGTGGGGCAAGCAGCACCTGCCCTGCGCAGGCCTTTCCCAGGCTGTCACAGGGATGCCCCCGAGAACTTTGTTCACAGTCCTGGGACCACAGTCACACCTCGGAAACCTGCTCCCTCTCCAGCTCCTCCTGAGGCCAGCTCTGCCTGGTGCAGTGTCCCCACAGCGTTAGCCGGGCCCACCTGCCCCTAGCTACCCCCTCTCCTACCACTGCCCCACCCCAAATGGGATAACCCAGGCTCCCCTTCAAACCCCTCCCGCTCCCCCCTGCACTGCCTGCCCACCCAGCTCTCTCACAGCACCCGCAGCTGTCTCAGTACCCCAACCCGCCTAGCAAATCTGCTTCAGGCCTGGGTCCTCTCCTTCTACCCCTTTCAGCTACAAAGGTGGCCCAGAGGTGCCCCGTGGTCTCGGAGTCCGTGTCACCCCCCTTCCCAGGGGCGACAGAAAGCACCTTCCCAGAACACAGCAGGTTCTGCTGTCTAGAACTGCAGAGTCATTCAGAAAATGAGAAACAGGGTGCTGGGTGTCTGATAAGTGATGATGGGGGTTTAGCCGGGTCGCAGGTTGGCGGGGGTGGGGTGGAGGGGGAGGAACCGAAGGGGAGGCAGTCGCACGAATTTTTCTTCCGAAGAGCCCAGAAACCTGCCCACGAAGCAGGATAAGTGCGGGTGGGAGGCAAGAGCTTTTCAGGAGGGCTGTCCTGGGACACGCGGGGACACGGCCTTGTGACCCTCCTCCACCAGCCAGGCCGAGCCCGAGGGCTGCAGCCCCAGAGCCCCAGAGGTGCTGCCAGAGGCCCACGGCTGCGGTTGGCAGGCGCTGCAGGGGGGCTGCCACTCACTTCCTCAGGCTCCGGTGCCGGGTGTGGCCCTGGGTGTGGCCCTGGGTGTGGCCCTGGGTGTGGGCCTGGGCAGCCTCTGCAGCCTCCCGCTTCCCACCGAGGCCTCCAGCAGGCCTGCCTCTGTGTCCCAGCCTGTTGACACCACTGCCCTCTTCCTAGGCCAACCTGGGGACTGGGAACGGGGCAGACTCGCTAACAGGCACAGGTGGTATCAGGGCACGTGTGCCCTCCCACTCGCACACACCCTGCACCCCTACACACACAGGACACGTCAGATGGGGGCATGCCCCCGCCCTGGACCGGCCCCACTCACACAGCAGAGAGGGCTGGGGAGGGACCTGCCGGCTCAGCGGCACCCATGCTGACCTGCAGAGACTCTCGGGCTATGTGGCCGGCAGGGGCAGGAAGAGGCTCCCAGCCAGACCTCCAAGGCCTGGGTGTGGTTCCACCGTGCCCCTCCTCCAGGGCTTTTCAGCACAGAGGGGGCTGAGCCCCACACTCTGCCGCCTAGGAGGAAAGGAAGCCGGCCCTGGCAGCCAGAGGGAAGCCCACCCTGGCGGGCAGCACTCAGACGATTCGCCACCCAGCACCCACAGGCCATGCTTCGGACTGGCCCAGGCCCTTGTTCCAGCTGGGCAGCTCCAGCCCCTGGGAAATGTCCTCTCTCTCCTCTGCTGGGGCCAACTAAGGTGTTTCATAACCAGCTACCAGTAACCAGGAACTGGTGGTGGGGAGCACCTTCGCCTCCCCATGTACCTGGCTGAGGTGAACAGGGGGTGGCCTTGAACAGCATAGACCCAGGAGGACAATCTCAGAGGCTGGGAAGAGGTGGTCAGTGGGGGAGGGAGAATGGGCCTGGGCTGTGACTGACCACATATTTGGGAGTTCAGATCTTGGTCACGCTGGTTGGCAGTTTCCATCCTCTTTCCCCATGAGCTTCCGTCCTAATTCCCTCCCAGCAAAAGGGGTGCGGGGACCGTGACCGACCATGAGGTGGGGTACACAATCGGTGTCCGCTCATGATGAAGAGGACCAGCCCTGGGCTTGGACTCATCACTTACGAGCCAAATGGTCAAATCGCCTGAGTGCTCTAAGCCTCAGTTTCCGCATCTGTAAAATGGTGATAACATCAGGGTCATCTCACAGGGCTGCCCAGAGAGGAAACTGGATAAAATGCACTTAGGGCAAGGCCTGGCACAGGTAAGACTTCAGTAAATTGGGGGATGTGCCCCAGGCCTATGCATGAGGACTCACTGCTTTGAAGGACACTAAAGAAATTCTTCCTGCCCGAAGCTGTCTGGCTTCTCCCTCTGTTGGCCTTGATGCCTGAAATTGCACCATGGCCACATTGCTATGGGCGATGCCAGGTGGTGTCTCAGATCCCTGGGCCCCTCCCCTCAGTCCCACCCAGAGGCCTAGCACCCCAAGATATAGTCTCCCCAGGACCCCTCATTGTCACTTCCTGGGCCTCAGTTTCCATCTCTGCGTTGTATTATCTCTTTGCATTGTGGTTAAGATCAAACGCGGCAGCCCATACAAAACCCTTCAAAGTAAGCCAGGTGTAGTGGCTGCATTAGTCTGCCAGGGCTGTCAGAGCAAAGGCCCTCGGGATGGGTGGCTGAAACGACAGAAATTCATTTTCCCATGGTTCAGGAGGCGAGAGGTCTGAAATCAAGGTGCTGGCAGGGTAGATTTCTTTCGAGGCCTCTCTCCCTTTGGCTTAGAAGTGACCATTCACATGTTCTTCACATGGTCTTTTCTGTGTGTGTCTGTGTCCTAATCTCTTCTTATAAAGACACCGGTCACAGTGGATTAGGGCCCACCCCAAAGACCTCATTTTAAAGCAATTACCTCTTGAACCACCCTATCTTCCAGGCATAAGGTACTAGGACTTCCAGCGTCAACAATGAGTTTTGGGATACTCAGTTCCGCCCGTAACAGTTGGTGCTCAGAAGACATCCTCATTTAATTCAGTTCAACACGTATCCCCGCCTGCGACAGCATCACTCTAGTCCCTCGGGGTGTGTCAGTAAACAAACCGTGTGGGGCTTAATCCTGGGCGTGGAGGGGTGGGTGACAGATGTCATACAATGACATCATTACATAGTATACTAGAAGGTGATCAGTTCTAGGGTTGAAAAATATTAGAAAAACAAGGGGAGTCAGGAGGTAGGGGCAGAAAGTTTGAGTAGGGTGGGCAAGGTGGGCTTCATTGAGGTGACATTGGGCAAAGCCTTCAACGAGGTGGTTTATTATTTATTGTTATTATTACAAGGGAATCACATCAGGTTCTTAGGGTTGTGAACCTCCATGTCTCTGCCAACCCCCATCTGCTCTAGTATCAAAGGAGAAAGGGTACCCTTGAGGTGATCTGACTTTGACAACTGACTCTGCTCTTCACAGGCTGTGTGATGTGGGGCAAGTCACTTAACTTCTCTGAGCCTGTGCTTCCACACCTGCATCCCTCTGGGCCATCACCTCTGTGTGGTGAGGTCCGGGTACAGGCTATCCACAGGCAGGGATGCTCTAGGGCAGGCTGGGGTAGGTGCTGAGATCTCAGAAGGAGCTACCAGGGTATGTGTAGGATGGGCTGTGTATCAGTTAGGGCCATGTTCAACCGAAAACTTGAGTGATGAGCCCTTAAACAAAACAGGAATTTCTTTTTCTCCTCTCAAGTAGAAAAGTACGTTCAGAGTAGGCAGTCAAGAGCTGCTGCCTCTGTTTAAGGGTATTGGCCAATATTCAGACTCCTGTCTTCCTCCTCCAGCACGCTCAGCACCTGCCGTTTATCCTCAGGGTTGGAAGATGGCTGCTGCACCTCCAGACATCACAACCATCTTCTAGGAAGGGAGAAAGAGGAAAGGGTGAGGTCAGCGTTCAGAGATAAAGGGCTGATGCACACACACCAGTTGTGTCAGTTCCCTTTTCAATAGCTGCCTGCTGACTTCCTCTCTTACTTCTTGGGGCAGAACCGGCTCAACATGGCCACCGCTGGCTACAAAGAATCCCAGGAAGGATTTTAGCTGGGTACCTTGTTATCTCTGGGCTCTGCTAATAGGATGAGATTAGGAACTGGGCAGGCACCTAGTACACAGCTCTCAGCAGAGCTCAATACAGCAAGGTCAGGGGAGGCTCAGACCCCTGGTGAGGCCGACGCTGGGATCAGAGCCTGGTACTGGACTGTCACCACCACCACCCACCCTCAAGCACTGGCAGGAAGTCAGTCCACAGCAGAAAGGAGCAGAGTCTGGGCTGCCAGTCTGGGGGGCCTGCCTGGAGCAGGTGGCCAGCAGTGGGAGGATTTGTTTCCTTCCTTAACAATGTGTGGCCCTCACACACACACACACACAGCGGCCTCTGTGCACTAGCTCCTGCAGCGTCATTTTCTCAGAGACGCTGGTGCCTTATCTCTCTCACGCACTTGGCCTGCAGTCTCGCTGATCCTATGAGCATGGCACCATGGGGTCAGGGGACAGCACCTGGCCTCATAGCTGCTTCTCAGTGGTCCCCCCTACCACACACACACGCTGCCAAAGAACAGTGGTGACGCTGGGGGCTGGTTGTGCGCTAAGAACGGCTCTGCTTCAGGTCCTACTGCCCCCCACCTCAGGATGGACACGATGGGGACCCTGGAGCACCCTAATAACCCTCCAACCCAGTGAGATAGAGCAAGTACTTCGAGAATTAAAGCAAAAAGTGGAACAAGATGCCTGTCTTCCCTGTCAAGGCCGCAGCATGACCTCAGGACCAAAAGATGGAAGCTGGCCCTGGCTGGTAGCACAATGGATAAGGCGCCAGCCTGCGAACCCAAAGGTCACAGGTTCGATTCCCAGCCAGGGCACATAACCAGGTTGCAAGCCAGGTCTCCAGTCAGGTCTGTGGCTGGAGGCAGGTGAAACGCAACCATACATGGATGTCTCTCTCCCTCTCTGCCTCTCTCCCTTCCCCTCTCTCTAAAAATAATGAAATAAAATCTTTAAAAAAAGAAAAAAAGATGGAAGCTGGAGGTGGGGGGTGTCCTCCCGGCTCCTCGGAGTTCCCACCTGCACGCCTCATGGTGTCTCAATTTAGCATATCCCAAAGCAAACTGGATTCCACTCAAGGGGGCTGCGCCTCCCACCCGTCCCATCTCCATCAGCCGCACCTACGTTCTGCATCGGTTCAAACCACAACCACGGAGTCCCCCTCGATGCCTGTTCCTCTCCCGCTTCCCCGTCACATCCAACCTGCCATCTTCCCTACACATCATCTTTACCAAACAGAAGATGACCGCTCCAGCTGTCTGCAGCTACCACGTGACTCCTGTGCCCCGTGGGACCACCCCAGCCACCAGGGCAGCGGGCTCCTGCCTGGGGGCTCTGAACTTGCTATATCTTCTGCCCCGGCAACCTCCCCCAGGGCACCTGCCTTGCCCCTTCAGGCCTTGGCAACCACGCCTGAGACGCTCTCTCTGACCTCCTGTGTTAATAGACACTGACCCCAACCTGCCGCACCCACTAACCCCAGCTGTGCTCTCTTCTCCGCGGGAAGGGCCACCACCAGAAACAGTTACAAGCTCTCAGAGGGAGGGACCAGGTCTTATTTTTCACCGCTATACCCCCAGGGCCTAGAAGCAGCAGTCAACCAGTATGTGCTGAGCAAACAAACAGGATGGATGGATGGGTGGATGGGTGGGTGGGTGAATGAGTGAACTGAATGAATAAATGAATGAATGAATGAGTGAATGAATGAGGCCTCAGGAATGGGCACTGGGGTCATGGTCTTATTAAACTTTGCACTAGGTGACTGGGCACACCTTCACACTTTCTTTTCTCTCTCTTTTTTTTTAAGAAAAAAAAGAAAGAGAGGAAGGGAGAGAGACAGAGAGGGCGAGAAACATCCATGTATGGTTGCCTTTCACCTGCCTCCAGCTACGGACCTGGCTGGAGACCTGGCTTGCAACCTGGTTATGTGCCCTGGCTGGGAATCAAACCAGTGACCTTTGGGTTCCCACGCCAGTGCTTTATCCACTGTGCTACCAGCCAGGGAGGGCCACACTTTCTTTCTTTCTTTTTTTTTTTTTTTTAAAGATTTTATTTCATTATTTCTAGAAAGAGGGGAAGGGAGAGAGGCAGAAAGGGAGAGAGACATCAATGTATGGTTGCCTTTCACCTGACTCCAGCCACAGATCTGACTGGAGACCTGGTTTGCAACCTTGTTATGTGCCCTGGCTGGGGAATTGAACCTGCGACCTTTGGGTTCACAGGCCGGCACCTTACCCACTGTGCTACCAGCCAGGGCCACACTTTCTTTTTTAAAGTCACCTTGGGACACACAACCAGAGTGAAAGCTTCACCCCAAAGCACAGATGTGCTTCAATACATGGTGCTGCTGGGCCCGGCATGTGGGGTGCCTTGCAGGGTGGGGTTCTGAGAATACGGAAGATGCTGACAAATCTAAAGAGTGGCTATTGAAGGACTCAAGGGAAAGCATGAGAGGTTCATTCTCATCGCAGCTTCTTAGGAAGCTTTCCTGAGCCCTCCTGCGGATGCTTAGCTGCACTTTATTCTCCAGAAGTTTCCATCAGAGCTGCAGCTAAGGAGCCTTCAGGACCAGGAGTGGCTTTTGCCAATTTAGAGCCATTGGAAGCTGGAGTTGGCCCCCCAGGAGAAAAGACTCCAGGCTGGAGGCAGAGAAGACAGGGCACCAGGCAAGGCACTCTGGGGAGAGGGGCCAGGGCCCCCAACACGAACACCACAGCCTGGCTCACTTCATCTTTTCACAGGCCAGGAAGCTGCAAGTCCAAGGTCAAGTCAGCAGGGTTGGTTCCTTCTGAGGCCTCTCTCCTTGGCGCTTGGAGATAGTGTCTTCTCCCTGTGTCTTCCCACGGTCACCCCTCTGTGTGTGTCTGTGTCCTCATCACCTCTTCTTATAAGGACACCTGTCATAGTAGGTTAGGGCCCAGCCTCATTTTTAACATAATTACTTTTTTTTTTTAAAGACCTTGTCTCCAAATATAGTCGCATTCCAAAGTACCGTGGGCTTGGACTTCAGCTGGTGAATTGGGGTCGGGGAGAGGTGGGACGGGACTTGGGCTGGAACAGAAACCACGTGGTGGACGTCTGAGGTGGGAAGGGGCACTTCACTGGAAAGCGGTGGAGACACGGAAGAGGGTGCCCCGCTGCCCAGCCACCACTCCTGCCACCACCACCAGGCTGGGCCTTCAACGTTCCGCCCCTCATGCCAAGCCACACACAGCTCCTGATCTGCCCGGATCAGCTCCCAGGCCTTCTCAGGCGGGATCAGCCTCTCAAACAGCAGCACCTGCTCTTTGCCGGTGGTGACTAATGGTGGGAATTTCAGGCAAGGTCAGAAAGGAGGCTGGCACAGGTACAGTGGGTGAGGATGAGGTGTCCCCCCGCCCCAGGGCCTCAGAAAGTTGCCTGCCCGGGGCCTCTGCCCTCTGGGTGGGCTTGCCCTGCGTGGTCTCCGGGTCGCCGGCCCGACAGCGCTCCGGCCTGCCCCTGGCCCCGCACGTGGGCCTATGTATCTGAAAGCGGAATGGGAAAGCGAAAGGGGAAACGGTGTCAAGGAGAAGGGAAGGACAGGGACTCCCCCTTTTCTCTTGCCAGGCCCTGCAGCGGTAGAGAGCACCCCCATGGGAAGACCACGTTCAGCTGCCTGGCCTGGCCCGCTGTGCTCCGTCCTGCCCTCTGTGACCCGAGCAAAGCACGCGGGCCCAGCACACACTCCTGCCTTCTGAAACCTGAGGAGGCCGCGGGGACAGGAGGCGTCCCTCACAGCCCAGGCCCAGCGGGCGGGGCTAATTTTAGGTTTTTCCCAGCCTGACCAGAGCCCCCTAATCTCCATCCAGCTGGAGAAGGCGCAGGGGTCAGGTGGTGCCTTCACTCAGGGCGTCTCCTTCCCTACACCCTAAGAAAGCACTTCTTGCTGCCTCATTTCAGCCCCTTTTACCTGCCCGGTCTCACCCCGCTGAGAAACCTGCCCTGACCACTGCCTCCCACCGAGAGCTTCCCTCCCCCAGCGTCTGGGGCAGCTACAGTGTAAAGGCACAGAGGAGCCTGTGTCCCCACCACAGGGCCCAAAATTAGCCCTGGGTCAGCACGGGGGCGGGGTGGGGGGTGAGTGGATGGCTGAATGAGCACAGTATTGCCAGTGCCATCCCACGCTGCAGGGAGGTTAGGTCCACAGTTAGTAGATAAGGACAAAAGAGCAAAGTCACCCTTGAAACTCCATCAGCAAGGCACAAGTCTCTCCGTAAGCCCAGTGCAACTGTATTTCCTCTACAAGACCTGTCTCCTCTACCTTGCCTCCCAACAGCAACCAAGGAGAGGGACCCTGTCCTCTGCCCCAGCTCCCCAGGTCTCTGCCCAGCAGTTGGGGCTGAGAGGTGCTGGCTCAGGAATTCTCGAGGTTTATGCAACATGCTCCTCACAGAACCCATATCTGGAGACCTTAAAGGTAGGAGGCTTTCCATCCCCTCTCAGCCTTCTCTGTGGCCACAGCAACAGGGCGGGATCTGACGGGTCCTCAGAAAGGCCAGCAGGCTGAGGACAAAGCCAGGCGGAGGCAGAGAGGTGGCCCCAGGGCCAGAGCAGAGACTGGAGTGACCAGGGGAAGGCCCATTTCAAAGGACCCTGAAGTGTGGCAGGGAAAGGGAAGTGCCCTAGGTCAGAGCTTAAGCCAACTGGCCAGGAGGGGAAGGCTCTCCTGACCTCATGCTACAGGTCTTCCTCACCTTTCCATCTGACAGTTTCCAAACAGAAAGAAAAATGAGGAGACTAGGACAAGAGTCGCTCACAGACCTGCCATCCGGATTCCAGGATGGTTTATTTTTCCTTATTCTCTGTCCCCGATACGGGAAACATCAGAGAGTGAGTCTAGACAGCACAGTACCTCAGCTCTAAGAATTCTCTCCCTCCTACATACCAGCTTTAATGGGTATTGGAATTAAAAAAAGAAAAAGGTTGTACCTAATATATTTTTCTCAACCAAGAAGCTTTGCAAGACTCGAAAAGTAAGGGAGGGCCAGGGATTACAGAGGACAATTACACCAAACCAAGCCTGGATTTGTTCTGAAAAACTTCTGAATTGGGTTCTCATCACAGAACAGTAAGAGAGCTTTTCAGCTCTGCCAAACACCTACCCAGGAATCCTCATGGAATATATTTAACAGCAAGTCTTCAAATCATATATTTATACTTCCCCCAAATGATGTCTGGTGAAGCTGGAGCTCTTCTATAGATGTCAGCTTAGCACATAGTAGGTGCTTCATAAATCCAAGTGCAATCTGATGTGGGGCAGTAGATCTAATATCTATGTGGGGCACTAATATATTTGTGGGCACTATCCCAACTGTGCTTTCGTTTGTCCTCAGTTTCTCCCCATGGATTAGTCTTATTTCTCAACCCCAGTCCAAGACCCTCCCCCTCATTGCCCTGCAGCCCGGAGCTCATACCAGTTTGTTCCCGACGTGGGTCAGGTCAGGGTCAGACTTGTCCCCGGATCCATGATGCCTGCACGGTCAGGCCTTGAGCTAGACCCTCCAAACGCCATTTCATCTGACCTTCACAAAACCCTACGATGGGAGTGCCAGGATAATCCCAGTTCATAGGTGAGGAAACTGAGGCTCAGGGAGATGAACAAAAGTAGCACAACTACGAAGTAAAACAGAGGCGGGATCTGAAAGGGCCACTCAAGAACCAAGACCCAGGTTTTTGACCCTGAAAAGCCAAAGATGGGAAAAAGGTTTGTGTGGGGTCCCTCCCACGATGGAGAGCCGCCGTGCAGCATTGCAGGGATGAGGGAAAGGGCCTTATTTTTCCTTTTTCATCCCTGGAGGAAATGCCCAGGTGGCAGAGTGCAGGGAGGAGGGACACCTGCACTCACTGACACCGGCAGGGAACATGCCCTCAGCTGTCCGGGTTGTGTCTGAGGTCCTGGCTTCACCCCCGCCCCTGGGGGGAAAGTTTTCCCCAGCAGACAACCGGAGAGAAATACCCCACATTCTTCCGGAGTATGTAGGACAGCTGTATGGGACTCAAGGTGGCCAGAAATGGACTGGCGATGATGGAACTTGAGATAGGAGAACAAAGGGCTGCCCCCAACAGATTCCTTCATTGTCTGGCTCGCTGGTTACCCAGACACATGAAGAAGGAAACAGAGAGCCCTGTTCTTCCTCAAGAAGCCAAACAAATGTGGAATTGCCCTTGTGGGGGAGTGGGTGGATGGGGAAGAGGACAGAGGGGAGCAAAAAGGGGATGGATGTAACACAACAACAATAAAATCAATTTTTTTTTTAAAAAAAAGAAGAAGCCAAACAAAAATCTTTTTTTTAGAGCAAGAACTTTGTTCGTGAAGAACGGATGAGTAGAAAAGTGTTCAGAGGGTTTGAAAAATATTAATGGGACCATGAGTTTCCACTTTGGTGTGTGCTCCATGTATCTGCCTGGGGACATTTTAGGATTTGTAAGTTAAATTAAGAAAGACAAAAAAAAAAAAAAAAAAAAAAAGCTAGGGGCTATTCAACTTCCATAGAGAGAAAAAATAGCCTTTCAAGTCCGACTACTATCTTAAAAAGATATCCTATTCTAACTTAATCTTCCTTCCCCTCCTGTTAAGTTTTCATGAAATCTGAAACGTTCCCTCCCCATCCTTTTGGAAGCGCGGAGAAGGTGGGCCCCTCCAGCCCAGGAAACAGTGAGCTAGTGAGCAGAGGCGGGGTGGGGGGAGTTGAGGGGGGTGAATCAGGGGTGTGATGCTGCGCTGGTCTCCTAGGAAGTAGTGGCCGCAGTGTTCAAGGTCACTGCCCAGTCTGCTGGCTCTGCTGAAGGGGCCTAGGACAGGTGGGCACGACCGAGTAGAGGCGAGGGAGACTCCCAGACAGAAGCACCCCACACCCTGGCCCCACGCCTTTGACCTTCAGCACCCTAAGAGCATCTCCGATGAGCTGAGATTGTCCCGCGTGTGGCTGCAAGGGCCTCAGAGGGAAACTCCCCCATGAGAACGGGCAGTGGTGGGACTCGGCGCCCAGGTTCAACAGGGAAGCTGAGGTTGCAGGCCTCAGCCTGGGGACTGACCCAGCTTCTCTCCCAGAGTGGCTTTCAGAGGTAAGTGGGCCCCTGGTGGGGCCCCCCTGAGAACCAGGGGACCTTCTCCTGTGCGGGGCCCTTTCCCAGCAGTGCTAGCAGCCAAAGCAAGGGGTCCGATTGAAGCCTCTACCCATTCGAGGTCCCACTGACATTTGGAACCCTGTGCCAGCAGAGGTGCTTGCCGCCAGGCCCTGGACCCTTCCACCCTCTGCTGACCAAAATCCTAAGCCTCTCACCTGTCCCAGCATGTTCCCACCTCCGTGGTCCAGCAACCACAGAGGGTGTGGGCTGTTCTGTACCTGGGGGAGGCCATCATACCATGTTCCCCCTCCTGGTCCTCCACTGAGTCCCAACACAGGGATGCCTGGAACTTCAGCTCTATTTCCACCAGCCCCTGCCTGCCCTGGCCCTACCCACACAGCTGCACCCGGAAGCCCCCCTGCATGCGGGCAGCCAGTCCAAGCATACAGCAGGCAGGCTACTCCTTCCGTTTGCATCTTTCCTCTTCCTACCCGGGCCACCTGGCGGGGCACAGGTGTGCCGGGACACAGCCTAGGCACACTGGCTGCAGAAAGCCGCCTCTGAATTTCTGGGGCTAGCCTACCCCAGCACCCTGCACAGACCTGACTCCTAGTATCTCATTCGTTCCTGCAGCAAATACCCAAGCACCTCGTGTGCACCTGTCCTGGGTCCTGAGGATGCAGCAATGAACAAAACAAACAAAAACTCCCTGCCCTTACGGAATTTGCATTCTAGGTATGGGGACAGGAGACAGGAAATAAAAATAAATAACACAAACTACACGGCATGTCCGATTTGAAGTTCTATGAAGATAAACAAAGCCGCAAAGGTGTTGCCGCATGGGGAGATCACTCACGTGTGTGTCTCACTCACTGCATGCTCCTGGGAGACAGGCATTCGGTTGTGTCTCTCTTTGGGCCCTGGGACTGGCTGGGCGCACTCCTGAATGACCCTGTCCACCAGTGCTGCCATGTGCGCAGCCATTTGCCCAGAAAGCCCTGAGAGCCCTTGGCTGTCCAAACGCAGCCTCACCCTCCGCGTGTCATCTAAGAGCCAGGGCCCAGAAAACTCAAGGCCTGGCTTACCCAGGGTGCCTGGACCACCCAAGCCACTCATGCCCGCTGCGGCCTTCTTGAAACCAATCTGGGTGGGGATGGAGCCAGTTTTGCTTTGTGAGCCTTTACAGAAGGGGACTCCGGGCAAAGGATAATGAACGCAAGACTCTGGTCGCTGGTGACCATAGGCATCCCAATGTAGCATTAGCTGTCAGATGTGCTGGAAAACAACCCTGCCCAGCGAGCCTTGTAAGAACATAACCAGGTTGCAAGCCAGGTCTCCAGTCAGGTCTGTGGCTGGAGGCAGGTGAAAGGCAACCATACATTGATGTCTTTCTCCATCTCTGCCTCTCTCCCTTCCTCTCTTTCTAAAAATAATGAAATAAAATCTTAAAAAAAAAAAAAAAAAAAAAACCGGTAATGCGCTCAAAGAGGCTGCCTCTGGGCGTGAGGAAGAGGGGCCAACATTAAGGTTGTTTTCCTAGAAGGTTGTTTTCTTTTCATGATTTATTTTTAAAATCAGTTCTACTAGAGGTGAGGGTCCTTTCCTTCTGGGCTACAGAAGGAAACACAGATAGGCACCCTGTGTTCCAGGAGCTCCCTCTCCTTTCCAACCCTGATTTGCCCAGGGATCATCTCTGATCCAAGGTGGCCCAGTCGCTTTCTCCTAGGGAGGCGGAGGTGAGTCCCGGAGTCCCAAAGGCATTGATCCTTCTTGGAAGTTGGCTCTCGGGCACTGCGGCAGAGAGGCTCACAGGAGCGAGGTTGGTGCCTGGGCAAGGCCAGCCCCCTGGCCATCGAGGGAGGGTGGAGCAAGAGAGCCTAGGGCAGAGGGATGGAGGCTGCAACAGACACAGAGATGGTGCGCTGGAGAGAGACAGGCAGAAATAGGCTGGGCCTGGCCATCTGAGGCAATGTGCTGAGATTCGGGCAGGGGTAGAGGCTCGCCTGGGATAGGGGCACATGGCTCTGCCTGGAGACAAAGACAGCAGACAGGTCAAGCTTCCTGGCGGAGAGAAGACGCCTAAGGGGAGCACTGAGGATGAGTAAGATGAAGCCGCGAAGCAAGGAGCGGAAGGGAATTCCAGGCTGCATGCATCACAAGGCAGAGCGGTATGACGCATCATGGCCCCAGGATGCCCTGTGAGGATGGGTGACTAGACAAGGGAGTAAGACCAAAGCAAGAGCAGAAGCCAAGACCCGAGGGCACATGTGTCATCTGACGAACTTGGACTTCGTGGCTGGTCAGTCATGTGGCGATGTTCGTGGAGCAGCAAAAGGTACAATCCATAGGTAAATAGAAAACATTGCAAACCTTAGCTGCAGTGTCCGGGCTGAAGATAGATGTGTATATCTGGGCACTGGCAGCAAAGAGGTGATAGAAATTCTGCATGGATGAAGCTGACAGAGACAAGCACTGGGTTGAGCCTTGAACCCCAAGGAGTAAGACTGGGACCTGAAGACCTCAAACCTCCATCAGGGCGCCTCAGAAGGATCGGTTGATGAGTAAAAGGAACACCAGACAAGAGGCTGTCTTGGGAGCCAGGAAAGTGGAAAGTCTGAAGAATGAGAGTGTGGTCTCTATGGCAGATCAATAAAGCAGTCCAGAAGGACAAGGACTGAAATGTATCCCGTTTGCCTGGGAAGCTGGAAGTCACTGGAGACTTCTCACGTAGTCGCAGGGGAACAGCAGGGACAGAATGCTGTGGGGTACGGAGCAATTCAGTGGTGAGAGATAGAATTGCCCAGTGAAGATGGCTCTTTCACCAGCTCAGGATAAAGGAAAAGGGAGGGAGAGTAGTGGGAGGGCAGCAGGTAGAGGGTCCAAAGAAGGTGGTTTGGAGGCGGGGCACCTTGAGCATGTTGCTAGGATAAGGACGAGAGGAGAGGTTGAAGACATCGGAGAGTGAGGCAGGGAGTCACCAGGGGGAACAAAATCGAATACACCTGGGAGGGACTGACTGGACCCTGAGCAGGGACACCTCATCCTGGAGACCAGGAAAGGTGGGCAGGTTGGTGTGAAACACAAGGAAAGCAGGTGATGGGAGCTACAGCACTGCTCAGCCCAGGACAGCACAGGGGAGTGACTATGGACAAGACACTGCCAAGATGGCTGCCAATCAGCTGCGAGGGCCCAAAGATGTGGGAGGGCACAGTTGACCCCATTTCAAGCCTAAGTGGCCTATCCTGCAGCCCATAAAAGCCCAGAGAACTTGGCAGTGTGTGGTCTGGATGTCAGGCTTTGTCTCAGGTCAGCCGGATAGTGGGTGACTGAGCTCCTTCTGTCCCTCTGCCCTCTGTCCAGTTCACCAAACACACCCTCTAACCACAGGGCCTTTGCACAAGCTGCCAATCCATCTAGAATGCTCTACTCTACACTGTTCTCCAGGTAAATTCTCACTCTTCCTTTTGTAAGGATGAGGATGCCTTTCCTGGCCCTTTGCCTGGTCCATTCTTTCCCTGTTTTCCCTCATAAGAAGCACTTCTGTATTAGTTAAGGTAATTATCAGCAGCTACCAAGTCAAACCTGAGGCCTCAGTGAGCAAGCACAACAGGTTTATTTCCCCTAACTGTGAAGTTCAATGTGGGTTGGATAGCTCTCCTTCATCTCATAGCTACACCATTCGCTTCGTGCCCAAGGTCATGCAACCAGAACGAAGAGGGTTGAAAGAGATGCAGCAGCTCCTTAAGCCTTTCCCTGGAGGTGACCCACATCACGTCCACTCAAAGCCTTGGCCAAAATTAA
Organism: Noctilio leporinus; assembly: GCA_004026585.1. Taxonomy (NCBI): domain Eukaryota; kingdom Metazoa; phylum Chordata; class Mammalia; order Chiroptera; family Noctilionidae; genus Noctilio; species Noctilio leporinus. The sequence continues at coordinate 31,239 of PVIW01007674.1, forward strand.
TCAAGTGGCTCCGGTCCAAACTGGAAGAGGGCGTGGGAAACATAGGGAAGCAGACGGAATATTTGGTGAGTGCTGCCTTTTTCTACCACAGCTCTTCCTGAGAACTTCTTATCCCAGTTGTGGTTTTAGGATTATTTACAAGCTTCTTTGGTGACATCTGTCCTTCTCCCTAGGCTATGAACCCCATGAGGGCAGAAACCAAGTATGGGTTGTGGGTTTGGGTGTGTGTGTTGGTTTATTGGTCGCCTTCAGAACACCTGCGTGCAGCCGTTCACTAAACGTTGACTGAATCCTTGAATGAATGAACTGAGTCAGTGGGCAGATGGAGTCAGCAACTGGAAGTTCACATCTGGAGACAGGGCACACCAATTCAGGGGGGACAAGACTCTGACCTCTCAGGTGCACGGCCAAGTTATTGATCAGAGGGGCAGCTCATTTGACAGAGAAGAGCAAGACCTGATAGGAGGGGGTGTTTGGGTAGATTTTCCCAGAAGTTTCTGGTTCCCTAAATCAACTATTTGATTAATTTATTTATTCATTACACTTATTTATTTATTTATAGATGATGGGTATGGGAGGGGGCGATGAGACGGAGAGAAACCTTCATGCACAAGAAAAACATCCATCGGCCACCTTCTTGTAGTCACCCTGACCTGGGACCCAACCCAAAACCCGGGCATGAGCCCTGACTGGGAAATGAACTGTCTTGTTCATTATGGTCTTGTGGGTTGACTCTTCACCCTGCAGAACAACACCCAACCAACTGAGCCACTCCAGTCAGGGCTCCAGAATTTTACTAATTCACTTGCAAGCCCCATGCCCCGCCCCATCCCACGCCCCCGGCACAGCTGCCATGGGGCAAGAAGTGGGGAAGCAGGAGCTGTGGGAGAAGCAGAAGTTTGCATGGCCGCCGCCAACACCGGCTCCTCCCCCCACCCCCGACCCCGCCACCGCCAAAAATAATGTAACAACAGCAAAATGCACAGTCTCTGTAATTAGTCACCCCGACGAGGGGGGAGCAGCCAGTTGCTTTAGCTCTGTTAGCTGTCCGGGAACTGAAAGGGGAGGACGTGTTTTCTAGGACAGAGTGGCTTCGAAGCTGGTTCCTGAGAACAGGCAGGCAAGGAAAAAGAAGCCGCTACTCGGAACCAAAAAGGCTCCAAACGTCTAGAGAGGCGGTAGACTGGGGAAGCCCCTGACACCCAGCTGTGCCTCTCTTGAACGCTGCAGTGTGCCCGCAGAACCCCGCTTCTCCCAGCTTCGGTGTCCTGGTCTGGGAAATTAATTCCTCATTGTCAATTCTAAGAGGCACTTCATTTTTCTCACGTTTCACATCTCTGAAATGAGGATGTGATTTGCCATCAGTAGCAGGTTACAATATAGTAGTTAGTAGGGTGTTGTGATTTTCTTTTTTCCTTAATGTTACATGTAACAATGAGTCTTACAACCAAGGTGTCTTATATTCTATGGGAAACAGCATCCCCCTTTTGTTTTAGGAGCAGCTATTGAAGTAGGTAAAGCCTACCGGAGGCTCAAAAAATAATTGCTGTTTTAAATGTATTACTTCATGATATTAAAAAGCAATCTTCAAAAATCTTCGTGACTTGCTTTATTTCTACTCTCAGCCTCTGTGTAACTGTGAGGATGGGCTTCAGGGAGTGGCCCTGCACGACTTGGGTGTAGTGTGCTTACTGCGCGGTGGGACTGCAATACAGGCTAGAAGAGGGGACACAGAGGGGGTCGGGGGAGGGAGAACACAAAGAGAAGAACAATTAAAGGCACCAGATTAATCGATGACCTCATTGGAACTGTATGATTGCAGCTGATCTGTAAGAAATGCTGGCTCCAAGCCGGGGAAAGGCAGAGAGCCCAAATGACTCAGCAAGGAGCAAAGAACATCTAGAAGAACAAATAATGTTTAGACTCAGAGAACCGGGGACCTGAAAGAATTGAGAAGCCATGAACTGTGATTATGGTAAAGTTGGACGTTGAAAATATAAATCTTTTTCTTTTTCACGGCAAAGATCGAGAATTTTCTTGGGTGCAAATCTCCCTGTTGATTTTTCTTTTTTCTTTTTTTTCTTTTCTTTTCTTTCTTTCTTTCTTTCTTTTCTTTCTTTCTTTTTTTTTTTTTTGTAAGATTTTATTCATTATTCAGGGAGGGAGGAAGAAAGGGAGAGAAATGGCCTGTTGATTTTTAACGAAATGAAGGAACGCCATTACGTAGATGGTAATAGATCGGGAAGAATGCTGAAATTTGCCCGTGGTTTTTCTTGATTATTATTTTTATTGATTTTTGAGACAAAGAGATAGAAACATCAATTTGTTGTTCTACCCATTCATGCATTCATTGGTTGCTTCTTGTATGTCTCCTGCTCAGGGATTGAACCCACAACCTTGGTGTATCAGGATGGTGCTCTAACCAACAGAGCTACCCAGCCAGGGTGAAATTTACTCCTGGTTTAGAATCCAGCTCCTTCTCCCATCACTGTCCACCCTCACCATCGCCCCCCCACCCCGACAAAACGCTACAAGTGATGTGTTCAATTTGAATTGTATCAGTTTCATTAGAATTTTCTTAATGTGTGACTATCGAGGTATTTGTACAATACTTGAGTTTAACACTTGAAATTTTTAGTTTGGTATTTTAAAATGCTTTTTATAAAAGGATTTCATTTCTTAATGGAGTGGGGTAATATTTCAAGTAAAATCAGAGTTCGATCTGTATTGATCTGGAGTTCTGCAGAATATCAAATGTTTATGGTCTTGTGGGTTGAAATGCTAGGAATCAGGGAAGGACATTAAAAAATAAGCTTACAAGAAACTTGGGTAAGTAGTGACTGGGACATGTATTGCTTGAAGGGAAGGGAATTAGTAATCAATTGCTTTAGGAGTAGAATTGCCAGTTGTTATGTTACCTCTATGGCAGAAGAAAGCAAATGTGAAAATGCTCAGTGTTATTATATAATTCTGTACATGATGGAATAATGTGGCCAGTTCTGCTAAGCAAAGGTATAAAGTTGCATATAGCAAATTTACATTCAGAAACTATAGACCATACCCAAAAATGCAGAACTGCATTTTCATTGTAAAAGACAGCTTGGCAAATGGCAATATGTTTATAAATATTTTCCATGATGTAATTTGTCCCTTAACTTAATCAAGATGACTTCTTTAGAAATTATTTTTGTAAAAGCCGTCAGTGGATGGAACTTACATTTGAAATGCTGAGTTAGAAATCGGGCTATTGTAATTTTCATTAAAAGCATCCCATGGTGTTAGGGTTAATTTGCTGGGTAATTTTCATCGGAGACATGCAATGGTTATTGGTGAAAGGGCAGATTTTGTTTTTAAAGGTACCTCATTTACCATAACCCCATCTGTGCTCTAGGGTAGTTTGGGCTCTAACGACCCTAAAATAGACTTGGGTGGGGAACCCCAGACCCTCTCACATCTACAGCCTACGGATACTTGTAACAAAAATGTTACTTTGTATTTTATGCATTCTGAAAGTAACTTTGATCTCTTTTCACTTGAAACTTTATTTATAGCCCAGCGGGTCCCTATCCCTGGGTGGTGCAGAAGTAGCTGGAAAGTTATGGGAATGGTTCTCGGGTGTCTAGCAGAGGGTGCAGCGAATGTGGAACCAGTACGGCTGGATGCACTGGGGTTTGCAGAATCTGCACTGAAATTGCCCCTGTACCCCTGGGTCCGCAGCCTGAAAGATGTCAAGTTCCTGCTGATGGATTGGATCTGGGTCATCTCCAGCACACTTTGTCCCTCAAGCGCTGTGGCAACACATATAATACCTTCTCCATCGACCCTGAGATAGCTGGACATACTGTAGCTCCTGCCTGGGGGTCCCGCCAGCAAGGGGCAGCCAGGTGCCAAGTCCATCCCTACGTCCTAGCTATACCCCTCTGGGCATGTGCCATGGGACGCTGTCACCTGGATCACACCTGGACTGGTGGGAACCCGTCTTCTGTACCATCCAGTCTGAACAACCCTTTCTGGATTCAGTGGTGGCTGCTTCCCAGGGCTGTCTTCCACTGCAGCAGACATTGAGAAGCCTGGATTCCAGCCAAGGCCATGGCCTGATGTGGTCTGCGGCGGGTCAGGGCTTTCTAAGTGTCACAGGCTGGCCCCCCGCTGCGCCTCCCTAGAATTTATACATACACTCATTCCCCTGTATGCAACTGCCACACACACACACACACACACACACACTCCCACTAGCCAAGGGGCTAACTCCCCAAAAGAACCATGGCACATTCCTCAACTTGATCTGTGCTCCTTTCCAGCCATGCCCCGACCCCAGCACCTAAGAATGACATCATTCACCAGGAACCAAGATGCAACCCCACACACAATGACAGAAAGGATCTAGCTACCTGTAGGATGGCAGGTAAATAGGATCTTTGTCATGACAGATTCCAGGGCATCAGAGAGCCTCCTGAACTCTGGCTTACACCACTGTGGACAAGAGGGAGGCAGCACAGAGGAATCTCTGCTATTGGGGGGCCCCACAGCTGCTGAAAGCAAACCCACAGTCTCCCCACCTGCTCTCTGTGCTGTCACTCAGGCTGGGAGCCCACTGCTCCTGGTCCCACCTCACTGGAAACCCTTGGGCTCAGCCTCACTTGGATACTTGGATGTGGAGCCCTTATCAAACTCCCACAAGGAACACTAGGGATAGGTGACCTCCGCCAGATCATACCAGAAGCACACCTCAGGGGGTGCATTCATCGTTTGGAGCTCAGGCCCCGCCTCCATGACAATCTAGAAGAAACAACATAGAGAGTTAGCAAAAAAAAAAAAAATTATTTTTTAACTGCTTTTTTCTACCTGGAAGTATTTTCTTTCTTTCTTTCTTTCTTTTTAAGATTTTATTTACTTATTTTTTGAGAGAGGGGAAGGGAAGGAGAAAGAGAGGGAGATCGCTGGTTCGGTTCCCAGTCAGGGCACATGCCTGGGTTGCGGGCCAGGTCCCCAGTTGGGGGTGTGTGAGAGGCAGGTGATTGATGTATCTCTCGCACATGGATGTTTCCCTTCCTCTTTTTCTCTCTCCCTTTCGATTGGTCTAAAAATAAATAAATAAATATTTTAAAAAGAAATGGCTGAAATGAGGGCTCACATCTCTCAGAGACAGCAACCCCAAGACACACCGGGGCCAGGGAAGGCACCCACAAACCTCTAGGAATCTGCACACAGCCTCGTTCCTGAATCTGAGTTTAATTGCATTTATCACACCTATTCAACCCAAGCAAAGCTAGGCAGCATGTCCCCTGATTCAACAGCTCTTCCCTTGCCACTCAGCTCTAGTTATCATCAAACAAAGCTCATTCCTTTCTCACATTTCTCTTTTCACAAGACGAAAGAGCACATCCTCCGTGATCTGTCCTTTGGGAACTCTCAAAGACAGTTTAGGTGCAAAAGGTATCATTTAGGATCGATCTGGGGAAGGCAAAATATCAAAAATTGTCAGGAGATTCGAACACCTGAATAAGGTAGGAGGATCATGAGTTCCTGAGAAATAATACTCAGCTAGTTACTGAAAGTGATAATAAAGAATTTTTTAAATAGACAAAGGCAGTAACAAGATTGTAAAGTCTCAGCTCTTTCCTAAGTGAGGGAACATTGTCCCCTTAAATCCCCAAAGATGTAATAAAGTCAGCAGAAGCCATAGGAGAATCTTTGTTATCTAGGCTGCATGGAAGGTAAAGAATAACCTTTTACAGCCTTCATTGCCTACTCCTGCTCTAACAAATCACCACAAATTCATTATCAATTAGTGTTGGAGATCAACTATCCAAGATTAGCAAAGCTGGGGGAGAAAAAATAGCAATAAAAACATTCACTACCTCAAGCTCAAACTCTAAGCTGTATAGGTTGAACTACCCAAATGTACATCCCCCAATTCACCGTGCCTTCCGGCTTTTGGTGCTGTTTGCATGATTTCCCCTTAGCATTTCCCCCATCTCCCACCGGCTCACCCTGATTCCTGCTTTGGGTCTTGCTCTCCTGTAATTGCCTGCAAGCTCCTTGGGCGTAGGGACCACGTGTGGCTCAAGGTCTCGCTCCCACAGCCTGTACACTCAGTCAGAATTTATTGGATAAACACTTTCAATGCACTTTAGAGCAGGTTTGGTGGGCACGGGGCTTTGGGAAGGGTGGGTGGATGGCAGGAGCAATTAAGCAGGGGAGTTATAAAGGTTAAGTTCCAAAGGTTGAGCGGTGGGGCCTGAGAGGCCAGGGTGGGGCTGAGCTAGTGGCTGCTGGAATGTAAGTGAAGGTCACCGGGGCAGAGAATGGGAGGGAACTATGACCCAACACAGTCGATGGGTGGCATTGCCGTTGCCTGGGAGAAGCTAGGCACGGGATGGGGCGGGAAGGGAAGCTATGAGTCAGGCTCCAAAGTCATCGCACAGCTGGTGCCATTATGGCAGGGAGGTGCCCTCACGCCTGGCCCAGCTACAGTGGGGGAGAGGAGGAGCAATGACAGCGATGGGAGAGTTACACGAGACCAGCAATGACAGGAGAATGGCCCTGTGCCTTCTGGCCCTGAGATCTATGGGCCCGGCTTGGGAGGCTGAGGCACCTCCGTGGAAGGGGTTCCAAGATGAAAAGTTGGAGGGATTTCTCAGGAAGAGGTTGTGCCTACAAAGAAATATATTAGCCCTGGCTGGTGTGGCTCAGTGGATTAAGCACTGGCCTGCAAACCAAAAGGTTGCCAGTTCAAGTCCTGGTCAGGGCACATGCCTGGGTGGCAGGCCAGGTTCCCACTTGGGGGTGCACAAGAGGCGACCGCACATTGGTGTTTCTTTCCTCTCTTTCTACCTCCATCCCCCACCCCTTAGAATAAATAAATAAAATCTTTAAGAAAGAAAGAAAGAAAATGTATTAATAGAATGAGCTTTCCAGAGGGCCCAGTGGAAGGATGGAGGTGTAAATTCAAGTGGTCAAATAACAGGGCTCCTTCTCCTTTGGCTTCAGAATTTGTTCCTGCTCCAGAAATGTCTGCCCTCTGGCTGGAATTCTACTCTGAACATTAAAGCAGAGGAATCAAAAACTTGCATATGGGATTATCCACCCCCGTGTGGTCTTTTATCCTGTGGGAAATTGGGTCAGGTCTTATTTCTGTGGGATGTCAGCCCAGTCAAAGCCTCCCTTTGGGACTAAAATAAAAAGAACTCTCATTTTTAAAGAAGTGGGTGGGGCAGGGAGCTGGTGGGTGGAGGAGTCATTATTGAACAAAGTGTCAAAATTAGAGAAAACTTGCATTCCGCTCACTCGGGAGGGCCTGCCTGGCATCCGTTCCACAGAAGCACAGAGCCTGAGTTCTTTCTGTCCCTTCTAAGGGCTCCTAATATGCTTGACATAAACTGTTCATGGTTGGGATGGACTTTTCCTTTCACATGCTGCTGTTTTACTTACATTCCAAATTTTCTATTCAGCTTTTTCCTATATACATATGCACTAGCACGATTAGTTTGTCATGTATGTGTGTGTGTGGGGGGGGGAGTTGGGTTGCATTTGTTGAGGTTTTGGTATCAAGATTACAACAAGATTAAAAATAATCGCCACCCTCTCACCCCCTTCTCAGACCAGTGGAGTCACTTATCTGCATTTCAACAACATCTCCTGGTTGGTCATTCAACAACTCCACAGACATTCGAGTTTGCGAAGCTGCCCCGGGCCTAGTCATTTACTAAAAATTCCTGCTCCCTTAATCTCAGTGTGAGCAGCCCAGTTCTCCAGCCAGCTCCTCCTTCCTTTCAGCTCACTCCACCTGCTCTTCTGGTCCCAACAGTCCTTCCACCCTCCAGTCCATGGGTCCTCCAACCCTACAGGGTGTCTCCCCTCCCGCTGGCCCCTCCGCCCCATTTCCTCACGGCCTCCCAACCTGGCTCGGATTCAACAGGCAGCCATTATTATTATTACTTCCTCATACACACCCTGCCCTTCCTTTGCTCCTTCTCCATGGAGTTCCCTCACAAAAATAACCGGCGTTGGATCTAACTCCCCACCTTCCCAGCAACATGTGACCGATGGAAAACACAGAGGAGCCCTAGTGACTGGTCCTGCTTTTCTCCTCCTCTTCCCTCCACACTCGGAGCTGGTGACCTGGCTTCTCTTCCGGAGAAAACAGAAGCCCTCAGAAGGGAACTTCTCCATGTTTCAGGATGTCCACCGGCAGCCTGTCCTCTGTCCCTGAGAGTGAAGGTCACTGTGCTGGTGTCAAGGCCAGATCCTTCACTCAGGACAGCTCTCTAGAAAATACCCCAACTCCTCCCATGAAATCTTCCCTCACTACTGAATCATCCCCATGGGCACTTAGGCTGTCTTAATAGCTCCCATCCTAAAAATAAAAACAAAACAAAAAAGAAATGTAAAAAAACAAAAAATCTGTTTGACTCCACATTGTCCTCCAGCTACCACCTCATTTCTCTGCTCCTCTTCAGAATAAAACTTTATGAACAAGGTCCCTGCATTCATGTCCTCTCTTGTTAGAGCCCCATGCTTTCTAGAGCCCTTTCTAGGTCGCATTCTAGCTAGAGACCACTCCACTGAGGATGTTCCACCCATCTCTGCTGAAAGAGCTCCTACCAGGCCACTAGTTACCTCCACGGTGCTGACACCAATGACCAACCCACACCAATTTTGCTTGAACTGTTAGCCAATGTCAGTCCATTGATCCATCTCCATCCCTTGGTCTTCCAGTACATGAAGCTCTCCTGGGTCTTTTCCTGCCACTCTGGCTTCTGTCCTCAGAAATCTTTTGCTAGTTCCTTGTCATCTCCCTGACCTCTCAGGTGTAGGGGGCTTCTGGCCCACCCTCTCAGCTTTGCCCTTTATTAACACTTATTCCCTAAATGATCTCACTGAGTCTTGAGCTTTTCCTTACTCTGAGGACTCCCCAAATTCTCTCTGTCTCCTACACCTGTCCTCCAGACTCCAAACTTCACTATTCACCTTCCTACTTGGGTGTCCAACAGGCAGTTCAAAGTCAACATGCCCCCACATGTCTTCCCGAGTTCCTCTCTTCAGATCTGCTTCTGTTTAAGTCTTCCCCATTTCATCAAATTGTATTTTCTAGCTGCTTGAGGAAAGGGAAACAAACAAACAAAAATCCCTTGGATATCAGCAAAATTCTATCAGCCCTAGCTTTTATTTTGGAGAGGGAAAGGAAGGGGAGAGGGCAGAGAGGGAGGGGAGGAGGGAGAGAGGAAAGGGAGGAGGAGAGCAGGGGGGAGAGAGAGAGAGAGAGAGAGAGAGAGAGAGAGAGAGAGAGATCCATTTGGTGTTCCACTTAATTTATGCATTCATTGGTTCACTCATGCATGTGCCCTGACCAGAGAGCAAACCTGCAACCTTGGTGTAGGGGAAAATGCTCTAACCAATTGAGCTTCCTGGCCAGGGCTCAGCCCTACCTTTTCAATGTGTCTAGGACCCAACCATTTCTTTTTGTATTATTTTTTCTTTTCTTTTTAAAGATTTTGCTCATTATTTTCGGAGAGAAGGGCAGAGAGGGAAGAAGAAAGGGAGAGAAACATCCATGTATGGCTACCTTTTATCTGCCTCCAGCTAAGGACCTGGCTTGCAACCTGGTTATGTGCCCTGACTGGGCTGGGAATCGAACCAACGACCTTTGGGTTCGCAGGCGGGGGCCAATCCACTGAGCCACCAGCCAGGGCTCCCAACCACTTCTTTGCTCCTCCCTGCTACCACCCTGGACTGAGGCTGTCTTCTGTCCACTGGACTCTTTCAAAAAATTTTCTAACAGGTCTCCCAGCTGAAAGCCTCATGCCCTTCTCTCTGATCTTCACAGCACAACCTGAATGACCCTTTTAAAATGTCAAACCACATCCTTCCTCTGCTTAAAACCCTCCAAATATCTTCCCACCTCATTCAGAGTAAAAACCAAAGGCCTCCTGTCAGCCTACATTGGACCCATCCTCTGCTCATCTCTGCCCTCTTCCCTCTCAGCTTGCTGGGTCCACAGCATTCCTCCTCAGGGCCTTGGTCATTGCTGTTCCTTCTGCCTTTCCATGCACGTAGGTCACAGCATGCTTTCCTCACCTAGCTGCCACCTGTACAGGAGAGCTGTAAATAACAATACCCTGCTCTCTCGCCCCTCCTTGGCCGGTGATGTCCTTCTCCATAGCATTGAAAACCACCCAATGTCCCACAGGTGCTGGGGTGTTTTTTGTTGTTGTTAATTACTAGTTTCAGGAACAGGGACTCTTTTGTTAACTACCCCACCACCTAAACAGTGACTGGTGCACTGTAAGAGGCTCAAAAATCCCCGTCTAATTACAAATAAAAGAAACAAATGAAGCAACAAAAAGAAACAAAAATATACATGCAGGCATTTTTATGGTTCGGATTCGGCTGTCCGGGCTTTGCAAGGCATTTTCTCATTCATCCTTAGTTTATAGTGTTGCATTCGCGAGCGTGTGCATGCGTGCGAGTGTGCATGTGTGCGTGGTGTGTGCGTGTGCGTGTGTGTGTGTGTGTACCCAGGTGTAGGGACAGGAAATACCTGCGGAGACTAAATGGTGGAGATGGGATTTAAACTCAGGGTGTTGAATCCTATTCATCTGGATCATTCCAGCCACGTCACTCCATCACGCTGTCCCTGAGGATGCTAAACTGGGAGTTACTGGTTCCTCCCAAGGATGACGGATTCAGTCTCCACTTAGCCGGCTCCTGGTTTTCCGCAGAAATGGAGCTTTGTTGAGAGTTGGGGACGCGGTCCTGGAAAGGGAGCGCGAGATTCCTTCCGGAAGCGCGCTTAGCCCGCCGAGAAGCAAGTGGCAGATGAAAGAAAAGGAACTCCCTTCTCAGCTTCGGCTTTCCCCCGCGTCCCCTCCCTCTCCGGCCGGGGGCTGCGGCGCGGAGTCCTCCCGGCCGCCAGGGGGCGCCCGAGGCCGGAGGGGGCGTTGCGGCGCCGCCCGACGTCGCGCCCTCGGCGGCTGCGCAGTGCGCACGTCAAAGCCGGGCTCGGGCCGGGGACGGGAGCGGTGCGGCCTGGGAGAGACGGAACCTCCGGAGCCAGGCGACGGCCGAGGCAGAGGCGGTGCCGGGCTCCGCAGCAGCAGCCCCCGCAGGCCGGGCGACGGAGCGCAGCAGTGCGGCGGCCGCCGCGCGAGCCCCTGGGAGCCGTCCGCCCGCGCAGCCGCCGCCGCCGCCGCCGGGGTAGCCCGTGGCCGGGAGAGGAACAGCGGAAGACAACGGAGGGACGGAGCGCCGGAGCCGCGCCGCGGGGACCGAGCGAGCAGCCCGAGGCGGCGGCGGCGGCGGCGGCTGAGGACGGGGACGGCGGCGACTCGGAGGCGGAGAGGAAGCCGCCCTGCCCAGCCCCGTGAGTGACCCCCGGCCCTGCCCTGCCCGCTCGCGGCGCGGACGCCGGTCCGGTTTCCGCCCGCCCGGCCCCGGCCCGTCACCGGCCCGGGGCAGCCTCCATTTTCTCGGCCGTGTGCGGCGGCCCGGCCCAGCCCTCTTGCGGAGCCTTCTCCTCGGCCCGCGCCCGGGGGCCTGCGGCGGGGCTGCGCGCCCCGGGCTCCCCCGCCGCCCTTCCGCGGTCCTCCGGCCCTGCTGGCGGCGAAGTGCGGCCGCGGCCAACTTGTCACTCCCACCTAACGCGGGTCCCCGGGAAACTTTCTGTGATCCGGAGGCAGCGAGCATCTCCATGCTGTGCCGGTCGGGAACACGCCTAACCGATTTCTGGTTAGGATCGGTGCGGCCGGAGCGTTCCCACCGCCGGCGCCCTGGCCCGCGCCTGGGGATGCAAAGGTGAACCCGGGCCCGCGGGAGCGGACGCTCCCGTGGGGGTGATCAGACCGAGACAGAGATAACACGGTCCCGGGAAGGAGGCGATAGAAGTCCTGTGCAAGAGCTGCAAGGTGTTAGAAGGGAACCCTGGGGAGACCGGACCGATCGATCACTTCCGCCTAGCGGAAAATCTGGAAGGCTTCCTGGGCGAGGCGGTGCCGGGGAGGTCTGGAAGGCCTGGAAGGATTTGGGAGTGGAGCCTTGCAGAAGAGACCGTAGGTGCAGGGGCAGCAGAGCTAGAGGACAAAGGTAAAAAGGCATAGTCTAGAAGTAATGGTGCTTCATTTTGTTGCCTAGGACCACGGCGGGAGGTGGGGGTGGGCGAAAGGGGTCGCGGCCCTGGGCTGCTGGAGAAGAGCTGTCTGAGCGGCTTTCTCAAGGAAACTTAGAGCTCATTTCTCAGTGACTCATGAGCCCGGAAATGTAAGCGAAGGGATGTTGAAGGCGCTCTTGTGAAAGAGAGGAGGCGGCCCAGGAAAGAGTTGACGTTCTGTACCTCGGATGTTAAATGCAGTGTGAGATCGATTTTGACAGTTTCCCAGATACTCAAAGAAATCTATGGCCAGGCTAAGCAAAGGACCTTCTGCGAAGAGCTGCTTCGATAGATGCCAGGCTCTGAAGAGGTCATGGAAATACGTGTTTGAAAGAGGCTCATCTCCACATGGGGTGTTTTTCTGTTGGTGCAGTTCACTAAAATGCATCGGCACGTGCATTGTGGATTAGGTGTCCAAGCTTCCGAGTTACTGAGCTGAATATAACTTCTTTGAGATGACATTTGTGTAAAGCAATCAAAATTTATGTTGTTGTTGTTTTTTAAGATTTTATTGATTATTTTTAGAGAGAGGCGAAGGGAGAGAGGGAGAGAGACATCATGTATGGTTGCCTGTCACCTGCCTCCAGCTACAGACCTGGCTGGAGACCTGGTTTACAACCTGGTTATGTGCCCTGGCTGGGGAATCGAACCAGCGACCTTTGGGTTCACAGGCCAGTGCTTTATCCACTGTGCCACCAGCCAGGGCTAAATTTATGATTATTCAAAAAAAAAAATCAAATGATTATATTCTGGGATAGGAAGTTGGACTTGTTGAGGATCAAGGACATAGAATGTTACACAATGTTATAACCTCAGAATGCTTTCTTCTCTTTCTTTTTCTTTTTTTTTTCTTAAGATTTTATTCATTATTTTTAGAGAGAAGGGCAAGGATGGAGGAAGAAAGGGAGAGAAACATCAATGTATGGTTGCCTTTCACCTTCCTCCAGCTGGGGACCTGGCTGGAGACCTGGCTTGCAACCTGGTTATGTGCCCTGACTGAAAATCAAACCAGTGACCCTTAGGTTCACAGACCCGTGCTCAATCCACTGAGTCACACTAGCCAGGGCCACAACACTCGCTCTTCATAAAATGTTTGTGAGAGAAACAACATAATACATTTTGCAGCTTGAATTTTTTTTTTAAAGTAATCTTTGACATCAGGTGTGGAAGAGTCACATCTGCAATATGAAAGGGTATACTTTCAGAACTGGTATGTCTCCTATATAGTGTAGTGCATCTCCCATTTCTATCCCCCGCACATAAAGTATTATACTGGGGACATCATTATAGGCAACTACTTTTGATTGTGACATTAAAGAGATTCAGGCTAGCTGCATTTAGTTTTCTATTGGCATTTCTTTAGTAAATGTAGAATTTGTTATGGAATAATTTGCTGATATAACAAAAGGTACTTGTTGTATTTCAAAGCAGTTCACTTAAGTTCATTAACATTTAGACTGCAGGTTCTTGTTTAAACCAGTTTTTCCCCTGCGTTTTACATTCTAAAATCTATTAACGAGGTCTCTGTTTCTGTTTCTAATGGCATATAAAGTGAGATGCTGAGCTAGATTATATAAATTTTCATAAAGTCAATATAAAAATAGCTGAGAAAGTTTAGTTTAAGCATGGGATTTGGTTTTATTGGAATCTGTTTGTATATTGCAAATGTGTGTGCCACTAGGCATCCTTTATTACTTTGGAATATTTACTAAAGTGTTTTCTTTTGATCAGTTGTTTGCAAGTTATAGGTTTTTGTTAATTATTGCCTTTTCCAAGAGCCCCTTTTTCCAGGAGGGGTTGATCACTGACCATTCAATTTCAACATCTGCCATAAAAATAGACATAAATCCAAATTGTCCACCCACCTGACTTCCATAGCACTCAAAAATAAAATTCAACGTAGGGTAGAATTTCACATCAGGTAGTGTGTTCTGGTTACATTTCTCTTGTGTTCCTGTTTTTAAAATCCATTTTCCTCCTTCCTATGGCTCCTTTTAATTAGGAATTTGATTTTATGAATGTTACCTGGTGTTAAGAGACATAGGATTATGATATTTGATTAGTATGGGTAATGGCAAAATATTGACAGAACTTGGGTGTGTGATAAAATTGTGGGAAAGATGATCAAATCTCTGAACCTCTGACTTAGATTGCTTGTAACTTGTTTTGTTGTTTAGATATTCAGACGTAAAGATCTTATGCTTGTGTGAATGCATTTCAAGTCAAGTAGCCTAAAACTTGCATGACAGTTTAGGCTGGTGTTGGATCCATCTCTAATTAAAGAAGGAATTGATCTGTATGAGAGTTTTTTCTTTGAGTGTCTCACCACTCCAGTGACTGTCCAGCTGGACCCTAATCATTACCTTTATCAGTCCACAGTATGGGGGCGGGGCAAAGGGAGGTAGATCTCTCTATCACCAGCATTTGTGAAGTAGACCAGTCTGAGAGCAAATGCTATAAATTCTGCTTCTGTTTCTCAGACCTTTTGAGATTATGAGAAGTTATTGAAGGACTGAGTGACAGGTGATATAGACTGATGGTGATGAAAGTAAGGTTAAATGCTGTTGCCATCAGCATTTAAGGTATATGTCTGGGTGCATCATCCTGCGATGTGCTATTTCTATGTCCCTGAGCGTCCCAGCCCCACTGTGCTTTTAACTTTCGCTTGAGATAGAAGAGGTGTGATGAAGGCGGATTGAGGTTTGTTGGCAGCTGCAATGTTAAGCTGGCACAGGGAGAAGGAATGGCATGCTGAGAATTGCTGGAGGTCAGTCAGGTGTGATGTGGCCCCAAAGGAGGGAGGGGAGGTCTTGCTCTGGCCATTTATGTTGGCAGCGTCTAGCACATACCTGTTTGCATAATCTTAATACTTTGTGTCCAATTTGAGATTTTGATACTCTGAACACAGCCTTTAGTGGCTGGTTTGGTTTTGCTTGGTTAACGTATACATGCATTTTTGTATGCATAGTTACAAAGTCAGGAAAATCTAGTTACCCAGTGTTTAGTGACAGTCTGGTTTTACTGATAATTGCTTCTCGGGAGCATTATCCAGCAGTAACTTGTTGATGATCAAGGACAGAATGTTGTATGATGTTACAAAGTCACAACACTTTCTTTTCATAGTATGTGAGAGAAACAACATACACCTTTTGTACCTTGATTTTTTCTTATTTATTATTTTTTACAATTAAGTAATTTATTTTAATTGTATGTGTCCCAGGCGTGAAACAGCTCTGGCTACCAACATAGGCATGAACGGAAGACTCTAGGTCAGCTTTGCCCCTAGAGCAACGCCACCAATCAGGTGTCCCCATGCCCGTTGCAGGGGTTTAGCTTGATCTTGATGAAGTGGCTCCTTTATAACTTGGTCTGCTAAACTGTAATTTGCTCTTTTGCAGGGTGCTATTAACGTGTTTGTCACTGTTTCTGTCCCTCTACCTCAGAGCCTGTATCAGTTGTATTTAGGCACAGGAAAGGAATCACATGCACAGATTTGTATTTATGTGTCTGTAGTGAAGGCCCACCCAGGGGTTTATAGGAGATGAGAGTCAGTGGTTAAAAGCACAGGTGCCGCCAGACCCGCTGGATTGTTGAACCCTCAACCCTGCTCGGGCTCTGTAACTTTAGACAAGTTCCTCACTCCTCTCGGGCATACACTCCTTGGGTAGTCGTGATGAAGACCACATCTTCAAAGACCGTTGGGGCTTACTGAGTGACTGCCTCTAACGTGCTGGCAGCAGGGCCGTTGTAAGGTCTGTGACGGTGCTGACACTGGACTGTCCAGGTGGAAGAGACTGGGAACTTGAGAAGCCCTCTGGTCAGAAGGCCTCTCTCTGCAGCGGGGGATGCGCAGGCGCACCTCACCCCGAGTGGGGCTGGCGGCGTCTCCTGCAAAGCGGAGCCGCTGGCTTGGCTCGTCCGTAGAGCCTGCTTCTCCTCATTCTTTGTCCAGTTGTCCTGAAGGGAACTGCTTATACTTTGTGTGGTAATGTCTTCTTCCAGCCTTTTCACTAACATTTACAAATGTTGTATTCACATACTAAATGCTTTTTGTCACGTATTTCTTGTTTAAGATGTTGAATATCCTGATGTCTATAATTATGATGTAGCTGGCAAGTGTTTTGGGGGTGGTTGTATGAAGTTAAAAGTTGAAATAGGCAAAAACCGAGGGAGATGGACACAAATAGACTGAGGTGGAAAATTACTGTTTCCGTGCCATTAAATGGAGCACAAAGCTCTGAGTAGGTGGGACCGTCTCCCGGCAGCCTTGCAGGTGGGAAGCAGAGGGAGGACTGGTCCAGGGCCGAAGGGACAGTGCACCGTTGAGCTAGGATTTGAGCCCAGCCCTGCCTCACTCCAGAATGTTTGTTCCCTGGCATAGGGGTGACCCTCTCGTGTGAAAGTTCTTTTTCCTCCATCAGCCCTTGGTTTCTTGCTGATTATTGTTTATTTAGTATTGTAGAATGAAGGTTTGTAAATATAGCCTAATGAGGACTTTAATA
The DNA here is from genome assembly GCA_004026585.1 of Noctilio leporinus. Lineage (NCBI taxonomy): Eukaryota > Metazoa > Chordata > Mammalia > Chiroptera > Noctilionidae > Noctilio > Noctilio leporinus. The sequence goes on from PVIW01007674.1 coordinate 47,889, forward strand.
GGTTTCTAGACAGTAACCACATTTCACACTACAAAATAAGATGGTTTATTCTAAAAGCTCTAGTTGTGTAGAGTCATAATTTGATTAGAGGTGTATAGCTGTAGTTAGGCCAGCAGGTAGTGCTTATTTTCCATGTTACTCTTGTAGAGAAGGTGAGAGGCCCTAGATTACAGTGGGAAACACAGAAGCCTGGGACGTGGAAGATCTGGCCTGGCTCCTGACTGAACAACTGACTAATCATGTCACTCTGGGCAAGTCACTCCACCACTGTCATCCCATTATTACACCAGAAGGACCAGACTGCAGACCCTTAAAGTCTCTTGCTCCCATCTTCAGGGGTCCTGTGTGTAGGCTCTCTGGCTTGTCCTTCACCTGTACTAGGTACTGTTCCTGTTTGTCTTGAAGTCACTTTCTTGAGGAGAACTTTCCAGCACGTAACCATGCTTGAACGTTTTCTCGGGTTGCTCACCTGCCTGGTGTTGTGTGTCACTGGAGGGTAGTTCTCTGCTTCAGGTAATGTAACGTGAAAACGTGTGCCTTTAAGTTTTCACTTTCATGCTTATGAATAAATTGTTAACAACTAAATGCTATATAGTTGTCAAGTACAAGCTTTTAGTAAGTCAACAGTTAACAAAATCCTCAAGCCTTACATAAAGCTTTACTGGCTGTTTTTTAGTACTTATGAAGTTCTAGAGCCCTTTGGAGGGAGGAAAAATATTAACCAAGGCAAAAGGAATGGAAAAGAAAGAACCGAAAAGGTAAATTAAGTTTGTGGCTCTGAAGAGGAACATGCATAAGATGGCATTCTTTGCCTATAATTGGTACTAAGCCTCTGCCTACATAAAGGTGGTATGCTGACCTCGATCACAGGATTGTTTCCAGCCCAGGGTTCAGCCACCGCTCAAGACATGACGGTGATGTTCCCCACTGCAGAGCATTCGTAACTCCTTAAACATGATTATGAATTAACTTGTTCTACAAGCAGTTATGCTGGGCCCTGTTCTGTGTGCTGGTCTCCAACTGTTTCTAGTCTAGGTGGACAACTGTTCCCCTCCGATGGCATGTTATCAGCCAGTGCATTTACTTCTGGAGTCTCCAGCAGGGAGACAGAAACTAATGTGTTCTTTGCAGATTTTTTGGCTGTTTACAGTATGGTTTTATTCTCTGTTCGGCCTTTGTTCCTCTGTATCTAAGTTTCATCTCAATCGATTTCCTATGTATGTAAATTTTGTACAATAGAGTGTATACATTTTAATTGCAGTTTTCTTTTGACCTTTTTTCTTTTCCCTCTTCCTCTACTTCCTGTTTTCAGAGTATCGATACAGTATATTATTTCTGTACATATTTATTAAATGATATAACTTTGTTCCAAATGATACAACTTTGTATCATTTAATGTTCTGATAAAACTGCCCAGCAGAGGTGAACTACTTGACCAAGTTACAGTTTTCTGTAAATTTTATTGATTTCTGCTAAAATTGGGCCTACTTGCTGTGATCGCTGAAGCTTATTAAGACCCTTTCCCATTAAGTTTACATAAGACAGTATTTCCCAAATTGTGTTTGCAGAAAACTAATCTTACCAAGAAATTAGTAGTTGTTGGTGGGAGAGAATGAAATTTGTGTTTGGGAAAACACTGAGTTAAAAACAGTTAATCAAATTATAATTTTGATGATAGTTATATCATGTCATTGTTTTTCTAGAGAGCTTGTCAGAATTTTTTCCCCCTTAGGGAGGGGGGGAGAGAAAGAGAGGAAGAGGAGCATCTCGATGTGAGAGAGAAGCACCATTTGGTTGCCTCTATGCCCACACCTAGGCATGGGCATGTGCCCTGACCAGGAATCAAACTCTTGACCTTTCAGTTTCAGGACAACATTCCAACCAAATGAACCACACTAGCCAGGGCAGGGTTTTTAATAAGGTGCATTGTGACTGTCCAGGAAGTAAATATAATGTAAAGTATTTCCCAATTTGCCAAACTTTTTTGGTAGCAAGAACACCTCATCCCCTTGAAAATACCTACCAACATCTTGAAGGAAGGTTGTATTGGAATACAATTTGGAAAACCCTCTTACTTACTTACTTAATAGTATGGAATTTAAAGCATTTCCTTTTTAATTAGAATGATAGCTTTTCAAACCCTTTTTTTTTTTTTTTAAATAACCTCAACCTACAGTGAGAAATTACATTTTTGATCAGTCATCTAGCACATACATTAGCACACTGTCAAAACTGAAGAAGTTTCATGAACCGATACCTAGGCCTTACTACAGTGAGTGAGAAAACTAAAGCTTAGCCTAGAGGTAAGAGGAGGAGCTCTAATCTTAGAATCCCTGTTTTTAGGTTTCTGGCTGTATTTTTGTGGCCTGTTATGAAAAGCCCAGTTTACCAATGGAATAGAACCAACACATAAAGCGTTATGATTCAGTAAGAATTGCTTTGTGCACTATGTCTGATAAGCTCTAAGTGTCGAATACATTTTGCACCATACACACACTTGCAGAAATATATTAAGACTTGGAACATGTTGCAGCCGACTTCAGGGGAGCCTGGACCACGCTCTGGCTGGACGGGTCAGCTGGATGCCTGCCTTCTGGAGCAGCAGGGCTGAAGCAACTCGTAGTTGCTGAACTGTGTGCTGTATTACTGTATATCATTTAAACTACTCTTCGTTTTAACAATACCTTCCATTTAGAATAAGCTTTCTTTATAGCATGCAATTATATACAAATATGTACATACCTACACCAGCGATCAGCATTCTTTTTTTTTTTTTTGCAATCAGCATTCTTATAGTTTTAATTCACTACAGAACAATGTAAAAGTTGCTATTTCATGTTTTATCCCCACTTCTGCAGCTCCTCAATCCCTCATCCTCAATATTTTATATTTCTATTAGGGGTTTAATTTTGTGGAAAGGAGGCAGTTAGAGGAGACTTAACATGGGGGGCCAAATTTAGTTTGTAGATTATTCTCTATTGCCCTGAGCATAACTAGTTACCTTGTATATTTATGTCACCTACTCAGGCATTTTGTGTTGTCGAACTTTCATTAAATGTTTCTCTGTTTCTTTTGTTGCCCTTTTGCCTTCAGTGTGTCCTGACATTGAAATGAGAGGTTCCAATCAGTGTCATTGAGGTGTGCTCAGGATGGAAATAACATAAAGATTCTATGTAAGCAAAAGAAATAAGGTAAAAAGGATAAACACAGGGTGGGACAAAAGTAGGTTTCCAGTTGTGAGCACGAGAACAGTTTATTCTTGTATTTATTATTTATTATTTTATTACTAACCTACTTATGTTGACCCCCTATAATTGCTAGCGTAGTACATATATGTTATCTGCTGATAGAAAGTTTAAGACCTCCTTCTAGAGTTACCCCATTTAAGCCTACAGTAACCCTATTTTCGTTCCCGTATTTTCAAGTGAATAAATAGAGAAAAAGAAGGTAGGTAATTGGTCTAAGGCATACACCTAGAAAAGGGCTCGAGATTCAAAACCCTGGGCCCGGAGTGTACACGTGCAACCTACCATACTCTGTTTCCTCCTCCACGTGGTAAAAGAACATAGAGTCACCCTGGAGCGTAGGAAATTTCTGTTACAAAACAGATCAAGTGTTCTGGTCAGGATGTGTGATATCCTAGGGCACAGGAACTCCAAGTTATTGAGTTACTGTCAGTGATCTCTGTGGAGCCGTGGAGAGAGCTATGCAGGACAGTTCGAAAAGCTCACATGCTGTTTTTCCAAAACAGAAAAGGGTGGACTCTACAAACCACAGAGACTGGACTTGATATTGCCTACTGGACAAATGCCAGAAGAGAGTGAGTCCTCAGCAGAGTGTTGATTTCTGAAGCTACCCACCATCCGTGACCCTTTCCTTTCCCAGCAGCATGCCATTCAGTGTGTTGGATAAAGGCTGTAGGCAGGATATGGGCTACCTGCAAGGATTTGTAGTTGAGATGATCTGAAAAGTTGTAGAAGTTGAAATGTGATTTAGGAGTTAAAAGTCATTTCAATGTTTTACAAGATAACTTTGCTTACAGTCACTGTATTAGAACATAGCTACTACAGAACGGACTTTTCCTAAGCTGTGTGCAGTGCGTTAGCTGCAGGCACTGGCTCCCATCCCCGTGCCTTGCCTTCTCTGGGAAAGACAGAGACTAGGACTGGGGACATCTTCCTGCCTGTGCACACGGAGAAGTGAGTGCTTCCTAGTCCTACGCTGTTACAAATCATTTGTTCTGCTCTCCAAGGTTGGTCATAACCCATGTATTTGCTCAAGCGCCAGTCCTGCCCTTGTCCCTGAAGACTAGGTAGTGAGTGAGTGGAAGTGAAGTTAATGGGAAGGACTAGACAGTAGGAGAGTGTTCCTTCCTTACACAAGTCAAACACTCAGGTTAGCTTTTTCTTTATTTTTATCTGATGAAACTTGTTTCCCTGTTTTAAAAATTAAATGAACTCAATAGTAAAAGGAAGACAGGGGATAGTGTACTTAGGATACTGTGTACAACTGCCCCATGGGTGCTTGGAAAGGCCCCAACTATCTTTTATGGAGGCCTTTGCTTGCTGAGAGGAGGGAAGAGAAACAAGGCAGAGGAGCACATCTAGAAAGAAGGGACCAGAGAAGATATTGGGTCTAACTTTGTATGTCCTGGACAAGTTTGAAAGATTTAGCGATGCAGATGGAGAGCTGATTGCTTTTCTGAGTTGTCTTAAGTGCAACACTTAAATAGATTGTCAGTCATGGAATATTTTAACTATATATATATATATATATATATTTATATATATATTTTAAAGATTTTATTATTTTCAGAGAGAGAGGCAGCGAGGGAGAGAAACATCAATGTATGGTTGCCTTTCACCTGCCTCCAGCTACAGACCTGGCTGGAGACCTGGCTTGCAACCTGGGTATGTACCCTGGCTGGGGAATCGAACCAGCGACCTTTGGGTTTGCAGCCCGGTGCCTTATCCACTGTGCTAGCAGCCAGGGCTTTAACTATATATTAAGGGCCATTACCTCCCAACCAAAAAAAGGGAGGGTCACTCCAGACCTAGATTATAAAGAAATTAGTTATTTTTTAAAATGTGAAAAAAAGTATCAAATCATCTGACTTATTTTAGAACCTAGGAAAATGCCAAAAGATATCAAATTCATGTTTTAAAAATACTATAAACTCATAGAAACCTAATAAAATATAAGGAAGACAACCTGTTAAGACATTACAAAGGAAGAAAACTATGTTCCAATTTCACCTAAGGAAGCAGCCATGAAAATCCTAAGTAAAACACCAGCAAGTTTAATTAAATAGAAAATTCTTTTTGTTAAATAAGACAAATAACAGACAGCATTTGGTATTTACTGTGTGCCAGGCATTGTTCTAAATACATTATCTCATGTAGTTCTTACTACCACCCTAGGAAAGAGGCTTGGTTACCCTCATTTTATAGATGAAGAAATTTAGGTGAAGAAATTAAATAACCTACCCAAGGTTAAATTGATGGTGAGTTGCAGAGCCTGGTTGGGAACCCTTATGGTGTGGCCCCATTTTTTTCTCAGTATGTGCCAAGATGATGCTGTGAATGCAGCAGTCCTCCCCAACTCAGAATTCTATAAAGTCGTCGAAGAGAAGAGATTATCTACATTAAGCCAACAGCAAACAGCCTAGTAATAGGAAAACTGATAGAATTCCCTTGAAATCAGAAAATGAAATAAGCATGCCCAGTAACATTTGTAACGTTTGATATTACCCTGGCCAATGGAAGAATAAACGGTCCACTACGAAAAAATGATGGAAAATAACAATATTTGCAGATTTCACAGTCTTAAAGGTAGGAAAGTCAATAGAATTTGTTGAAAAACTAAAAAGAGTTCGGTAGAATAGCTATGTAGTACATAAAGATATTTAAAAATTGGTAGCCTTTTTCTTGATAGAAATATCCAATTATAAAAATATTGGGAGGAAAGTATCATTAAAGCTACAAAATGTGAAATGCCTAAGGTGGGGACATATAGATGAAATGTTGGGGATCTCTCTGAAGAAAATAACATAATTAAGTGGAAAAAAGACATAAGAATGGAGAGTTGCCATGTTAAGTGTGAAAACTCAATGAAGCCAGGCAAGAAAATTTCCCAAGTTAAATTATTGGCCAGATAGTCAGATTTTTTAAAAGTCACCTGAGGGCCCTGACTGGTATGGCTCACAGCTGGTTGGAGTGCCCTCCTATAAATGGAAAGGTCGCATGTTCGACTCCCGGTCCGGGCACATGCCTGGGTGTGGGTTCAGTCCCTGTTCAGATCAAGAGCAGAAGGCAGCCAAATTGACATTTGTCTCTTACATTGATGTTTCTTTTTTTTTTTTTTTTTTTTAATATTTTATTTCATTATTTTTAGAAGGAGGGGAAGGGAGAGAGGCAGAGAGGGAGAGAGACATCAATGTATGGTTGCTTTTGACCTACCTTCAGCCACAGACCTGACTGGAGACCTGGTTTGCAACCTAGTTATGTGCCCTGGCTGGGGAATCGAACCTGTGACCTTTGGGTTCACAGACCGGCACCTTATCCATTGTGCTACCAGCCAGGGCCATGATGTTTCTTTCTCTCCCTCTCTTTCCTTCTCTCCATAATCCATGGGCTTGTTTTAGGATGAGGATAAAAGAAACAAACAAAAATTAGGCCCTAGCTGCTGTGGCTCAGTGCCTGAGCTCCAGCCTGTGAACCCAAGGGTCTCTGGTTCAATTCCCAGCCAGGGCACGTACCCAGGTTACAAGCATAGGTGCAGAATGAGTTTAAAAAAAAAAAAAAGTAGAGAACATTTATGAATATTTCATAGGCCTTTGGATGAAGAAAGACAAAAACCTAAGATAAATGTGTGCAAAGATTTTACATGGTGATAGACAAAGTGTTAATATTTACCTCAGAATAGTAGCAGCAGCTCACACAGATTGGTAACTGCCATTTATTAGTAAGCTTTCCTTGTATTTGAAATGCCACCCTGGGCATTTTATTTAGTTAAAATTTTAACAGTATTCCTGTCATGTTATAAATGGAGACACAGAAGGCAAACATTTTGCCCAAGTTTTGTGGCATACACCTCTACTAAAAAGCAGAGCTGGGATTTAAGCCTGGGTGTGATGAGAGCTGCTCCTAACCCATAAAGCTGTTTTTCAAACCAATTGAAGGCTAAAACACGGGTAAGTAATCAGTCCATTGGGGTAGTGGCCAAAGAAAAGAGATGCAAATAAACAATGGGTGGAGGCTGCTAACATTTTTTTTTAAGTGCTAATGCTTTGGCTAGTAGGGCTGCATTGAGATGTGAGATAAGGCAATTTCACAAACTGCCCAGTGGGCCTTCCTGAACACTTGTTTGCTCCAGTGTATATCCAGAGTCTTAACATGTTCATTTCATGTAAGGTGGGGAAAAAATAAAATAATTTATTTTTCTTCCTTACTGTGAATGATTGCCAGTGTCTTTTTTAAAAAACAAAATCTACCTGGTTGGTGGCTCAGTGGATTGGCACCAGCCTGCGAACCCAAAGGTCGCTGGTTTGATTCCCAGCCAGGGCACATAATCAGGTTGCAAGCCAGGTCTCCAGCCAGGTCTGTAGCTGGAGGAAGGTGAAAGGCAACCATACACTGATGTCTCTCTCCCTCTCTGCCTCCCTCCCTTCCCCTCTCTCAAAAATAATAAATAATAAATTTTTTTAAATCTAGTTGTTCTATTGATTAGGATTATGGCTGCACAACTCGGAATAGACTAAAAACTGTTGAATTGTATGCCTTTAAATAGGTGAATTGAATGGTATGTAAATTAGATGCAAATAAAGCTTTCATTTTAAAATAGCTAGCTATGTTAGCTATTGGGAGGAAGAAGAAAATAATTTGCTTCTTGAATCACTGAGTTGGGTTTCTTTTTTAAATTATTATTTTATTGATTCTAAGACCAATTGATAACTGGGATATAAATATTATTATTATTATTATTTTTAAATATTTTATTCCTTATTTTTAGAGAGAGGGGGAGAAACATCCATGTAGGGTTGCCTTTCACCTGCCTCCAGCCACGGACCCGGCTGGAGACCTGGCCTGCAACCCGGCTATGTGCCCTGGCTGGGAATCGAACCAGCGACCCTGAGTTCACAGGCCAGTGCTTAGTCCACTGAGCCACACCAGCCAGGGCTAAATATTATTTTTAAGTATATTTTATTGATTATTGTTTGCTTAGTTTATTTTTGTTTTTATTTTTTAGACTCTCCCCATACCTATGATTCTGTTTCTATTGTGGTTGTTTGCTTAGTTTTATTTTTTAGATTTTATTTTTATTTTTAGATTCTGTTGTTGATAGCTATGAGTTTGTTGTCATTTTAGTGTCCATAGCTTTAATCCCCTTTTTCTTAAATCAGTCCCTTTAACATTTCATATAATAAGGTCTTGGTGATGATGAACTTCATTAGCTTTACCTTGTGGGAAGCACTTTGTCTGCCTTTCCAGTCTGAATGATAGTTTTATCGGATAGAGTCATCTTGGTTGTAGGCCCTTTCTTTTCATCACTTTGAATACTCCTTGCCAGCCCCTTCTTACCTGCAAAGTTTCTTTTGAGAAATCAGCTGATAGTCTGATTGTAATTCTTTCACAGGCAACTCCTCTTTTCTCTTGCTGCTTTTAAGATTCTCTCTATGTCTTTAAACTTTGGCATTTTAATTATGATGTGTCTTGGTGTAATCCTCTTTGAGTCTAGCTTGTTTGGGGCTCTCTGTGCTTCCTGGACTTGTATGTCTATTTCCTTCACCAAATATGGGTGTTGGTATGTTTAAAGTTGTCCCAGAGGTTCCTAAACCTCTCTTTGATTTTTTCAATTCTTGTTTCCTCATTCTGTACTGGTTGACTGTTTATTTCTTCCTTGTGTTCCAAATCATTGATTTGAACCCTGGGTTCCTTCCCTTCACCATTGGTTTTATGTGGATTTTCCTTTGTTTCATTTAGCATAATCTTCCCTTCTTCCCTTCTTTGTGGTTCTCAAGCATGTCTGTCAAGCTGGTGAGCATCTTCATCACCAGCATTTTATTTTATTTTATTTTATTTTTAAAGATTTTATTTATTATTTTTAGAGAGAGGGGAAGGGAGAGAAACAAAGAGGGAGAGAGACATCAATGTGTGGTTTCCTTTCACCTGCCTCAAGCTACGGATCTGGCTGGAGACCTGGCTTGCAATCTGATTATGTGCCCTGGCTGGGAATTGAACCAGTGACCTTTGGGTTCACAGGCTGGCACCTTATCCACTGTGCCACCAGCCAGGGCCCCACCAGCATTTTAAACTGTGTGTTTGTTAGGTTGGCTATCTCCTTGCTGCTTAGCTTTACCACTGGAACCTTTATCTGCTCCCTCTTATGGGTCATACTTCTCTGTCTTCTCAAGTTGACAGGCTCCTGTGTTTGCCTCTGTGTCATAGGTAGAGCTGTCGCACCTGTTATGTTGTAAGGGGTAGAGCGTTAGGTATTTGTCAAGGTATTTGTGCAAGGTGACCTTGCGGCACTGTATGTGGGGAAGGGGTCTGAGAGGAGCCAGTACTGCTTGCTCAGCACTTGCCCCTTTTCCAGGCAACTCTCCCACTTCCTGTATGGGACAGGTGCCTCTCTGGTGTTGCCTTGTCTTGGCCATGGTTCCTGGAGTGGGTGGGCCTGTGGACGTTCTAGGACATTGGGGCCTTTAAACAAATGGACTCTGCTGAGAGACCGGCAGTTTCTTCCCCCGCCCCAACCCCCACTGGTTTCCACAGTGGAAGCACAGCGACTGTGTTCCCGTGCCCCCACCACCCGGTTGGAGCCGTGAGCTGCAATGTCTGGTCTGGTGCTGGGAGCAGTTCCTGGGTGACCTGACTTTTATAACATGTGACTGCTCTTTCCACCATCCTGACACAGTCTCTGCTGCCACTCCCACGCCACATCCTCTGTCCTGGCTCCACCCCTTCTACCTGTCTGGATGAGCATTGCTTGTTTATATCTTTGTTTGTTGGACTTCCGTGCAGCTCGATTTTCCAGAACTTCTGGTTGTCTCCAGTTTTGAGGTAGATGTATTCCTTCTTAGTTGTGGAGGGAGACGCGGCATGTCTACCTACGCCTCCAACTTGGCCAGAAGCCTGAACATTAGAATTCTGAATCATTGAATTGTTAAAGATGTTCAACAAGTTAGATTCCTTCCAGTCAATGCTGTCCTGCTTTGATGCCGTACCCCCCATTCAATACAGTATCGTAAATCGAAGGGAGTTAGTGCTGAGAAAATCGTAGTTTTCAGAGGAAAGCTGGTGGCCTAGTGAAGTCATCTGGTAGCAGAGAGCTTAGAGTTTCATATTTACAGGTTTCTCAGATTCAGTCTTAAGACCACGTGCTTGAGTTTTAGGAGGCGCCTTCAATTAAAACTCAAACACTGTCTCACTGTTGGTTTTCTTTTAGTACCCCAGCTTGTGAAAAGCATATGAAGATCGTCCTTGCTTTCCAGGTGTGTCCACACAATGTGTTTCTTAAAATTTTCAAATACAAAGATGTACATAAGCCAGGGTTGGGGGCAGGGGGAGCTCACATTGAGACCCTGGGCTGTTGGGAAAATTAGATCAGTCTGTTCTGATTCCTTCATCAATGAGTTGGGTGGGATGAATCATGATAATATTTAAGTATTTGCCTATAGGGTGAAGTGGCGGCTCACTGGCTCCCTGACTCTGTTGGTGAAAGGTTGAAGAGTCACAGTTATTCCCTGACATGGGCATATTCCTTCATAAACCCAGCGAATTGTACATGTGTACTGATTTGAAATACCAGATATTGTCCCCAGAGACTTAGTTTTCATCATCACTAACATATTTATGTGCAGGTGGTCCTGCTGGGCTCTGCCCTTGCTGAAAAAGGGAGATGAAGTAGTGCACCGGTGCAGGAAAGTCGCCTTGTCGTAGGGGTGGCAAGGTGGCCACAGTTCAGTACAGGTGACCAAGTAGCCTGGTTTGCCAGGGAGAGTCTGGGTTCATATCCGTTGTCCCCATGTAATTACTTACTACGTTCCCCTGTATTCCCCAGATCGCCCTGTTGGGATGATAAATTACATTAGCTAACGTTCAGCAATTACAGAACTCTTTCTTGATGTCCCCCCCCCTCAGTGTCTGATGCTTAGGGTACCAGGCTGTCTGGCAGATTCTAAGTGTCTCTTCCTGAAGTGACTTGATTTTGAGGTACTAATTATGTAGCCAGCTAGTCTTTCTTCGGAACCAAAAGGGTTTTCAGTAGATTGGTTTGACTTTTCTCTCTGAGAACCATGATGTTCTAACTTTGAAATGTTCTGCTTTGCTTCAAGTCAGACAAGGGGAGGTTGTAATGTAAACACCTCGTCCTCCACTCTCAGCGCAGCTTCCCAGGAACTACTGAAGAAAGAGAAGCTGGGGAGTTCAGGTTTTCAAATGGTTGTTATTGGATGCCATGTAACTCTCAGAAAGGACTGTTTAGAGAAATGCTATACATGCCTGTATTCATACAGTTGTATATCTGTACTATTTTTATTTCTTTATACTTAATTTTTTTTATACCGTCCAAGTTGTAGAAAACTGTATCCATGAGAAAAATCAGGAGTTTCACAAGATCATCCTGAGAGTTCAGTTTAGGATGGCTAGGGAAAAAATTGTGTTTAACTTCTATTTGCTTATATGATCTTGAACTTTATTCTCAATTTGTGAGAATAAACTTACATGACTGTTCTCACAGTTTTTTTTCCCTATTTCTCCCTGTGTCCTGTAATGACACATTGCACACCTCCAACCTCTCCTCCCCCAAAATGGGTGTGCAGAATGGGTGGACAGTATCAGATGGTGCCACACTCAGTCTTCCCTGGGCCAGCTAGGGCGCTCGGAAAGGTCACTTGGACAAATGGCTGGGCCTGTCCTTTTGTAGTTGCCTTTATGGGGCAAACCTGGACCTAGGCAGGAGGTAGCCCCTGTCTTGCCTGGAACTCTCTTGTGTCTGTCAACAAGACAGGGGTTTAGTGACAGTTTACCTCAGGGGAAAGTCAAATACAAGGTGTGGAAAAGCAGAAACGCACCTGGGTCTCACCAACAGCTGGAGCCAGAAACACGCTCCCTGATGACTAGCCAGCTGCTGCTGTGTCCTCCCTGCCCACCACACCCTCCCGTGCAGACCGGCTTCTGCAGCCCAGGCGACCTAACACCCGGCTGCGTGCATGTCACGAGGGTTTGTTCCTGGTCTTTGGCCCCTCAGTAACGGAGGGCCACCTGCTCCCCTCAGTTACTTTGCTGGGCCCAACAGGGGCTCGTTCTTACCCTCCCGTTGGAGCTACCTATGGTAATGGTGTGTGTTGGGGTGGGGGTAGTTGTCTGAAGGAGGTGGTGCTGAAAGGAATATGAAGTGACCTCTTGACCTTCCCATCTGTGGGGATTGTTGGGGTTCTCATCCTCCTATCTGACTTGCTGTGATATAAGCCTGATGGACTTCTTGGCTTTGAGGCCATGTATTTCTTCTTATTCTTATTTTGTCCTTTAGCTCTTTCTTTAGCCTTAAAAACAGGCTCCACTCTCATCTCTGGCCATAGATATCCTCAAGGCCCATAGGGGTCTGTAAAGGACTGGGGCTCAGGATGCCAAAGGGATTCACCCCTAACTAAAAAGCCAGTACGCTTAGATTTACTCAGCAATCCCATAATACAGCAGGAGGGACTGGATGCTGGCTACGAAAGGGTGGAACCTGGCTCTACTTTGTTAGTCTGCTTTCAGTCCAAACTGCCAGTACTTGCTGATTGGGTAGTATTTTGGTTTATCTCATTCACTCTCTGTTTCCATTGTGCCCCTTGGCTGTTGCCCCAACTACCACCACCCTCATCCCTAGTCATATTCTTATTTTCCTTAATTTCCTAGAAGAAATCCAGTAGCATATAGAAAATAGATTTGGAAGTAGAGCTCAGCTATTAATTTTTTTTTCTAAGACTTTATTTATTCCACAGAGAGAAGGGAAGGGAGAGAGGCAGAGAGGGAGAGAAACATCCATGTATGGTTGCCTTTCACCTGCCTCCAGCTACAGACCTGGCTGGAGACCTGGCTTGCAACCTGGTTATGTGCCCTGGCTGGGAATCGAACCAGCGACCTTTGGGTTCGTAGGCCAGCACCTTATCCACTGTGCCACCAGCCAGGACTCAGCTATTAATTTTTAAATGGTATTGTTTATGCTAATTGAATAGAATGCATTTTCTGTAATTGATATTTTTCTATAAAGGCAGCCATTTAGGCTTTAATCTTTGTAATACCTCACACGTAATAAGGGTTTGAATAAACTTGGAAATATTTTAATTTACCTTTACTTATACCAAAAAGGATAATGAAAGGGTGTAAGCAGGCATTTCACACCAGAGTAGGAGCGGTGGGCGGGTATGTGTGGTGTGAGTGCGCGGGCGGGTGCACAGTCCTGTCTAGCGATTCACAGATGGAAATTACGGAACTCTGAAGGAACAGGGGCAACCTTAGCTTAGCTTAGTGTGCCCCATACCTGTGGCTGCCCTGATAGGCTTTCGCTGTTGGACTGAGGTTAGTCCTCTCTTCCTCTTAGCTGTGTTACCTGTTTCCACCTAAGCAAAAAAATTGGCACATTAGATCTTGCAGTATTTCCAGATTTATCATGGTAGTAAGGTTAAAAGCCATACTCTCATGCTAAATTTAGCTGCTTATTTTTTCATGTCCCTTGCCCTCCATTTTAGGGAAATGGAAAGGATCAGGGATGTTTTATTTTTTCTCTCTTCTCTGGTCCATTCACCCCCTGTCCCATTCTTCCCCTTACCCAAAGAATTAGACAAGGAGCACTATTATTTGTCTTTTCTGTTGGCTAGGTGAGGACCCTTTATTTGGTTTTGAGTGTGAGTAGCCAGAGCAAAGAAGAAAGCAAGATCATCAATTCCCAAGACTGTTCATGAGATAAAAGACAAACCAGCACCTTACAAGAAGCACAATTTCTCCAGGAATTGGGACCCTGCGGATCCTTTGTAATGGGGCTCTGGGCCCTTGTCTCAATTCTCTGCAGGGCCTGCAAGAGTGATGGCCTTGAGTCCAGGTTTAAGGTATTTTAGTGGGAGATGTAAGGAATACTAGGAAGCTAAGTGCAATTAAAGCATTACTTTATTAATTATTCATACCACTCAACTTTTTATTGATGTTGGTACCAGAGAAGTCCAAGTAACCACTCTGCTTCAATAATTAGCCGAACTGATGGGTAGCATTATAGTATTTGCCTTTGAAATTGGACTTCATTTTAAATCTAGTTAAGTAAGTTGACTTGAAGACCTGCCTGGTCAGTGTGTCTTTCAGAAAATAATTTAATGGACAGGTTATTATATCATAAGGTAGTAGTTTTAAAAATTTTTGCTCCGTGTGTGACACAAGCCCAAATACAAAAAATTGATAGAAGTGAAGTGTCTGGGCTGAGAAGAGATGAACCCTCACTTGCAGCTGCCTTAGAAGAAGGTTTAAAAGCCACTGTCCAATTTATGGCTAATGTCATTTTACTCTGAAAGAATTTCAAAATCAATCTGCACTCCACTATTCCCAGAAATACCTACAGGAAACCATATTTTAATTAATATTAGGTTCCTGTTGGAACTACGATTTTGACAGATTTGTAATATGGTTAGCAACCACCTCAACATGTGGGAGGTCAAGTTAAAAACCAAAAGGTAGCTTTCTGAGGCCTGCACACAGATAATGTCTATTTGTATGCTTTTTTGCAGATTACAGGACACTTTCACAAGTATTTTGTTTAGCCATCACATTCACTTGAGTTAGTGGCATTCTTCTGCTGAAATAGTAAAGGGAAAATGAAATGTCATGTTCAGAATTTTTGTAGAAGGAAATACATTTTTACTGTTAATAAGTGTATCCATTGTAGCTCTTCTGAATGTTTTGGAGCCTCTAGCAAAAATGACTTTTTATATTCCTTGGGAGATAATATGTGTTTGTTGCACATTTGAGATACAGTTTTCAGATTAAAAACACATTTCCCTTGTGACTGGGTTGTGATGTCAGCGCTCACCTGGAAAGCACCACTCCATCAAGTGTGGAATGTTCTCTGAACAGCAAATGAAGGCGTGTGGTTACTCTGTAAACAGAACTTGGGTTTATGGCCAGTTTTTCATTTTCTGCCTTCCTTTTTGCTCAATACTTGATTACCCATCAGAGCCTGGTGAAATTACAAAATAATTTTTGTTTCCTTATGATTGTTTGGATCGTTGCATAAAGCTCTCTAGCCAACTGTGATATATATTCTGACTCATACAAAACACAATTGCCTGAGACCTTCAGCACAGAGACCTCAGTCTTCCTCCGAATTTGCTACTCAGATCGCCTTATCTCTTTTCATACTGCCTGGTGGCTGTGGCGCTCCCGTGTGTGTGCCTTGTCTCATAGCTGCACTGTCAGCCCCGGGACACCTCCTGGTGAGGCAGAACCACACCTTCTGGTCCATAAGCTAAGTTCTGGCTGTAGAATTGGGAATGTTTTTCCTCCAAAAGCACAAGCAAGAGCTTTTCTATTTGATCATGCCAGTCATTTGACAAACGAACTTCAGTTACTTCCTCTGAAATGAAATGTTTCATAGCCTCATTATTTCATCCGAAATTTTTCTCTCCACCAAGAATCAAAACTCTATGCCAGTTAGTGTGTCGACATGGAGGAGCAGAAAAGATTTATTGACTGTCTAAGAGAAGTCTCAGAGAAGTCACCCCTGGGTTAAATGTTCCACGTGATCCTCCACAGGGCAGTGCAATTGTTTACTCTGTGACTCTAAATACCTCTGCTGGAAAAAGTCTATTTACACTAAATACCACCACAAGGTGGCCTTTGAGCAGTTTAAAAAGAAAACAAACCTTCAAATCTCCAACTATGGTGCGTTAGCTGAGGCTGGTTTTGTGGCATGTTGGTACTTCATAGGCATTTGGCCAGAACAGAAATAGCAACTCTTGGACCTTGAAGGAGAGTGATTTTCCAGGTTTACATCTGACTCTCTAGAACTAAGTTTACAATTGTAAACTTGAAAAAGAAAATTTTTTCTCAGAATACTGTATGGTTCTTCATCAGAATGACTAAAGGGAAAAAATAAAAAGCATGTCACCCTTTCTCAGGTGTAACTTTTTAGGACCACAGCATCTATCTTGGTTGACACACAAAATAATTTTCTAAAAGGCTTTATTCACATTTGAACTTTGTTTCAAATTTTTTATTTGTTTGCAGTTCAGGTTTGGACTATGTATTCTTTTTAAGGAGTTATCTTTTTTAAAGAGCAGAACTGGCTATTTGCTTTGCCTGTTTACCAAAAGGCAGGTGAGGCCATGATGTTTACCCATGATCATATGGGTTGTGTTTACACAGCCTTGTGGCAAAGTGAGGAGTAAATATAAGAAAGAAAAATGGGTTTAAAGTTTCATCCTTGAAGATTGACAGTTTCACATTTTATTTTAATTTATTTTATTTTTAAAGATTTCATCCATTATCTCTATAGAGAGGGGAAGGGAGAGAGGCAGAGAGGGAGAGAAACATTCACCTGCTTCCAGCTACAGAGCTGGCTGAAGACCTGGCTTGCAACCTGGTTATGTGTCCTGGCTGGGAATCGAGCCAGCAACTTTTGGGTTCACAGGCTGGCGCCTTACCCACTGTGCCACCAGCCAGGGCTTCACAGTTTCACATTTTAAAATGTAGACATTGATTAACCTTTCATAGTGTTAAAATACAATGTTAATTTGTGAAGAAATGGTTGAAGTGCAGCAGTTTTGAGAATGTATGTGTGTCATGAGATCAGAAATCTGGAAGCCATCAATACGAGTGGTAATGCATTTGGTTGGCTTGGTGGCCTTGTGGTTGTTTTGGTGGCTGCACACGGCAGAGAGACGTGGCATGCTTTGATTGGAGAGCTCCTCCACTTGTGCCTTTAGTAGGGAGTAAAGGAAGACCTGTGTGAGTTGCTGCTCAGAGTTACAGTTTGTCAGGGATCTGGTAAGAAAGGAAAGCTGATCATACATTGGACAACAGTCATGATCCAAGACAAAATTTGTATCATACTGTATGCTGAGTAAACCAGACACAGTTTGACAGAAATCATTGTTCAGTCCCTCAGATACGTCCCAAAATGCAGTAGGAAATAGTGGGCAAAGATGTCATACACAATGGAATAAACATGGAGAAGACTTAGGTCAATTAAATTGTTCAATAGAAAGCAGCCACACAGTGTGACTATCACAACTACTAAAAATAAAGTGTTTTTTTTTTCCCCCTTGGCTGGTGGCACAGTGGATAAGGCACTGGCCTGGGAACCCAGAGGTTGCTGGTTTGATTCCCAGCCAAGGCACATAACCAGGTTGCAGGCCAGGTCTCCAACCAGGTCCATGGCTGGAGGCAGGTGAAAGGCAACCCTACATTGATGTCTCTCCCCCTCTCCGCCTCCCTCCCTTCCCCTTTCTCTGAAAATAATAAATAAAATCTTTAAAAACTGTAAAAACATGGCCCTGGCTGGTAGCACAGTGGATAAGGCACCGGCCTGCGAACCTAAGTGTCTGTGGTTCGATCTTCAGCCAGGGCACATAACCAGGTTGCAAGCCAGGTCTCCAGCCAGGTCTGTAGCTGGAGGCAGGTGAAAGGCAACCACACATTGATGTCTCTCTCCCTCTTTGCCTCTCTCCCTTCCCCTCTCTCTAAAAATAATAAATAAAATCTTAAAAAAAAAAACAACTGTAAAAACACCCTGGCTGGTGGCATAGTGGATAAGGCACTGGCCTGCAAACCCAAAGGTTGCTGGTTTGATTCCCAGCCAGGGCACATAACCAGGTTGAAGCCCAGTATCCAGCCAGGTCCATAGCTGGAGGCAGGTGAAAGGTAACCATACATTGATGTCTCTCTCCTTCTCTGCCCCTCTCCTTTCCCCTCTCTCTAAAAATAATAAAAGTTTTAAAAAATAAAATGAAATGAAAAATGTTTAAAAAATAAAAATAGTTTTTTAATTTTTTTAAAAAGATTTTACTAATTTTAGAAGGACAGGAAGGGAGGAAGAAAGGGAGAGAAACATCAGTGTATGGTTGCCTTTCACCTGCCTCCAGCTACGGACCTGGCTGGAGACCTGGCTTGCAACCTGGTTATGTGCTCTGGCTGGGGAATCAATAATAGTAAAGTTTGAGGCTATATTTATGAAGTACAGGGAGAGGTAGTTTTGGCGGGCCTGATCACATATAGGCTGTAGGGTCCAGTTTGATAGAGTGACCAGCTGGAATGCCTGGAGGAAAACTGAAGGGATCCTGTGATTGCCACCTCTGCTGTGTAGTACAGATTGAGTATGAATATATGGCTCTTGCCCCTGGACAACTCACAGGCTAGGTGTGGTGCTGGTAATTTATGTTCTAATAGATTTGATTAGGCTGTTCCACATGCTTTGAGTTCTTTTTACACCACATCTCTCACTTGCAGTTTACTCCAGTCCTGGTTGCCTCAGTGCTTAGAGCGTGAAGAAACAGGTCTACAAACACTCCTACCTGATGCCCACTGAAACTGCTGCCCAGGATTGGCAGTATATTCCATCAACTGCTAAACCTACTGAAATGGAACCCTAGGGGCACTTCAGTTCCAAGTATGGCCCCCAGGCCAGGGAAGAACTCTGAATCTCAGAGTTTTGATGGAAAGAAAAGGAATTTGTTTATTTAAAGGTTATACAGATTTAGATTAAAGGTGCAAATCTGCCTGAAAGTTCTGCTCCCATTAAAACACCCAAAAATATACAGTCCTGCCAAGTCAGGCCAGTTTTAGAACAGAGAAGTCAGAAGTGGTGTCCGTCATAGTTCCATGTTCAGGCAGCTCCCATCTGCCCACGGTTGGTTGGGGGTGGGGGGAACCTTGCATGCACTTCCTAACACCTCATGTACTTCCCTAACTTTGCACAAACTGCATTTCTCCTCCCCTGCAAACCACACGCACACTTCCCAATGGCTGCCACCTTATTTTTAACACCCACCCCACACACACACACACACACATCGCAGTCTTTGGCGCAGTGGGTGTGGTGCCCAGTTCTGACCACTTGCCACAATTCCAAGCAGCACTGTAAGCCTTCTCATCTCACTGCTATGGTTAAAGCCCCTCTGATTTTCCTGATTTTCCTTGGTGCAGGAGAACAGAGGCTGTGTTCAGCTGAGCCCCAGCCCCCATTTCCACACTGCAGGGAGTGGCCTTCTACCTCTCCGTAACCCTGTGTTTGCCTCCGGCCTGGCTTGGACTGAGATGAAATCTAGGAACCAGAATTTGCTCATGTTACCAGTTGGAATTCATTTCTAAAAGGCTTGTCTATAAATTCATTTTGAAAAACATTCTCAAATTATGCACCTCTAATTCTGAAAAATATATCAAATGTTTATTTAACATTATACTTACTATGCATAATGTATAGTTATTACACATAAAAAATATATGCTGCCCCCACCCAATAAGTTAAATTATTTGCTGGCTAACCAGAGCAAGCTCATGAAATCATGCTATAGTTAGTGATTTCTTGGTTGACTTTTTCCCACAGCTAAGCAATGCTGGTATGAAAGTTGCCATACTTGGTCAAACTAGATAATAGAGAAAGGTTTGTTAAATTAGACTCTGTAAGAACTTATTTCAGAAAATGATACGATTGTCTAATTATAAATGTCTAACATCTATAAATATTGAATCTTGATTTCATACTTAACATGCAGTTAAAGCCTGATAAGAAATCCAGAATTTATGAAAAAAAGATTACAGATAAAACTAAGAAAATGAAAACTTTATACATTAAGTGACATAGTTGAAACGTAGATTGCAAGCTAGGAGAACACTTTTTTTTTTCTAATCCTCATCTGAGGATATGTTAATTGATTTGGGGGGTTGAGAGAAACATCAGTGTGAGAAACACCAACCTGTTGCCTCCTATATATACCCCAGGCATGTGCCCTGACTGAGAATCAAGCCCACAACTTTTTGGTGTGTTGGGGCAACACTCCAACCAGCTGAGCCACCAGCCAGGGCAAAGAGAGCATATTTGAAAAATAAAAGCCCAAGGGATAATACTCATAATTATACAATATCCTACATACAAATTTATAAGAAGAAGACTCCAAACCTAGTAGACTAGTGAACAGTATAGATGTACAGATTATTTTATGGAGGAAACACAAATGGATAATAGGCATGAAGCTATCTATGTCCATTGTCATCAGTGATCAGCAGTTAACATCAAAAGAATTGAATTGATGGGGTGGGGAGAGGAGAAGGTAAAGAGAGCCTTTTTTTTACTGGAAGAGATTGGCACAATGGAAAGAAACGGGCCTGCTGTTGGTCAGCCGATAAGGAGCTGCCAGCCTCTGTGCACCGTTGATGGCCGTGCAGATTGGCGGAAGCCTTTGGAACAAGCTAAGAATATTCATCTTTTGACTTTCAGACTAATATCTACCTGCTTCGCTCAGACTCTTCCTGATTTCTTTTACCTGCACAGGACATTGTGTGGTCTTTTGGGGCCATAGTAGTCCTTTGTTTAGTCGTTACTTATGAAAAACTATTTTCTAAGGTAGGCAGGTCTGGGATCATTTCTTTGGCTTTTATAAAGATGAAGAACTGACACATGTTTGGTGACTGTCCTGAGTCAGGTAGTGGAGAGAAAGACAAGAAGTTTCTTTATCTTGACCCATTTCATAGGAGTTCAAGACAATTGGCCTGGTCCCCTAAGGCTAGGCAGGCACTGCACAGAAAGGAAGGGACATAAGTAACGCATTAGAAATGAGACCCAGTATGACCTGAGTGTTTTTTATGAAATAGTTACAAAACAGTCTAACAGGCTCCAGGGATCCCCTGCTGACTCAAGAGTTGTATTAATCCACTAATTTTAGCAATGAAGAAATAGTTTTTAAAGGTTGTTTAAACTTACAAGAATGAAGTCATAGAGCTCTTGATACATGATATGTTCTTCTAAGAGTTAAACTTAGCTCTGTTCAGTTTGGTTAATACTTCTATCTGTATCTTTAAATTCTAAAACTAAGTGGATGTTTATATATGTCCATCTTGTTCCAGAAAGGATTTAAGGCTGTTTGAAATATTCCACTGTACTTTATTAGCATAACTTTTGTCTTTAAAATTCATAATGACTCCATGGTATGCTGAAATTACCACTGTATAATTTGACAGTTATATTATGATTTTTCTCAATAAGTGTTCAAGGTTTAACATTAGATTCCTGTTTGTGAAATTAACACAGTGATTTTCTTTTTCTTTTCTACAAGAGCTGATGTAAAATATGTGGAAATGCTTACCTAAAAATCAGCTACTAAAAGCAGAACCCTTTCCTGTAAACAGGTATCTCTTGCTTTGTTGCTCAAATAAAGAATACATTTTACCATTAAAACATATTTCATAAATATTACTAACATGACATTCCCATATTTAATGTGAGTAAAAGAAACTTTAAGAATTAGCAGAAAGCCTACTTTAGAACACAAAGTTAAATTATTTCTAAACATTACATTTACTAAGCCTGCTTCATTAAGTACTCATTCTTTAATTCATTCAGAACAAAAGAGTAGACTTTGACGTCAAGAGACTGGTTTGAATCTTGACATACACACTCAATATTGCATGAAATGGAAAATCACCAGGAGAGGGACCTAGCAGAGAAGTGACACACTTTGTAAAGTGTAGTGCTAAATGGGAGATCTGACATTATTTTATTTTATTTTTTTTTTTTTTAATTTTATTGTTGTTGTATTACATCCATCCCTTTTTTGCTCCCCTCTGTCCCCCTCCCCACCCACCCTTTCCCCCCAAAGTCAATCCCACCTGTTGTCCATGTCCATGGTTCCTTTATACTAGGTTCTTGTCTAAGCTGCTCCCCTTCTTTGCCTCTGCCTCCCCCCTCCCCCCAACCCCTTTCC
>PVIW01007675.1:0-43506 GCA_004026585.1 Noctilio leporinus
ACCCCATTCCCCCTGACCACTGAAGGCCTATTCCTTGTATTCATATACTTGGTTCTGTTTTGCTTGTTGTTAGTTTTGCTCATTATTGTCCCGTAATGGTGAGATCATACGATATTTGTCCTTCATTGACTGGCTTATTTCACTAAGCATAATACTCTCCAGTTCCATCCATGTTGTTGCAAAGGGGACAAGTTCCTTCTTTCTTTCTGCTATATAGAATTCCATTGTGTAAATGTACCAAAGTTTTTTGATCCAATCATCCACTGATGGGCAGTTAGGCTGTTTCCAGCACTTGGCTATTGTAAATAGTGCCGCTATGAACATAGGTGTGCATAGGTTCTTATGAATTGGTGTTTCAGGATTCTTTGGGTATAGTCCAAGTAGTGGAATTGCTGGATCAAAAGGCAGTTCCATTTTCAGTTTTTTAAGGAAACCCCATACTGTTTTCCACAGTGGCTGCACCAGCCTATATTCCCACTAACAGTGTATGAGGGTTCCCTTTGCCCCGCATCCTCGTCAACACTTGTTGTTTGTTAATTTGCTGATGATTGCCATTCTGACAGGTGTGGGGTGGTATCTTATTGTGGTTTTAATTTGCATCTCTCTGATGACTAGTGATGTTGAGCATTCTTTCATTTGCCTCTGGGCCCTTTGTATATCTTCCTCAGTGAGTTGTCTGTTCAGGTCCTTTGCCCATTTTTGAATTGGGCTGTCTGTCTCCCTGGTGTTGAGTCGCATTAGTTCTTTATATATTCTGGAGATCAGACCCTTGTCTGAGGTATCATTGGCAATTATGTTTTCCCATACAGTTGGTTCCCTTTGAATTTTGCTGATATTTTCTTTAGCTGAACAGAAACTTTTCAATTTGATATAGTCCCATTTGTTGATTCGTTCTTTGATTTCCTTTACCCTTGGTGAAGTATCAGTAAACATATTTTTGTGTAGGATATCCAAAAGTTTACTGCCTATATTTTTCTCCAGGACCTTTATGGTGGCACTGCTTATGTTTAAATCCTTTATCCATCTTGAGTTTATTTTGGTGTATGGTGTAAGTTGGTGGTCTAGTTTTATCTTTTTCACCTTCAGTTTTAAATGATAATATTGCTGATGGGGTATTCTTGGTTTCAGATACCTGCTTTCATTACTTTGAATATTCCGTGCCAATCTCTTCTGGCCTGAAGTGTTTCTGGTGAGAAATCCACTGTTGCTGTCTCCCTCTTGCAGCTTTTAAGATCTCTTCCTTCATTTTTTAAAACATTTTATTTATTAATTTTAGAGAGAGGGGAAGGGAGAGATGCAGAGAGAGAAAGAAACTTTAGTGTACCGTTGCCTTTCACCTGCATCAAGCTATGGACCTGGCTGGAGACCTAGCTTGCAACCTGGTTATGTACCCTGGCTGGGAATCGAACCAGCGACCTTTGGGTTCACAGGTCAGCACCTATCCACTGAAATACACCAGCCAGGGCTTAAGATGATCTCTTTGGAGGACAGAGGGGAGCAAAAAAGAGGATGGATGTAATACAACAACAATAAAATTAAATTTAAAAAAAAAGAGTATCTCTTTGTCTTCAAGTTTTGACACTGTAAGTATAATGTGTCTTGGTGTGGGTCTTTTGGGGTTCATCTTTGTTGGGACTCTCTGTGCTTCCTGAACATTTGTAACTTTTCCTTCACCAGGTTAGGAAAGTTTTTTTGCCATTATTTCTTTGAACAAGTTCTCTAACCCTCGCTCTCTTTCTTCTCCTTCTGGTACCCCTGTGATGAAGATGTTGTTATGTTTCATGTTGTTCCAAAGCTTCCTTACACTGTCCTCAATCTTTTTTTTTTTTCTTTTTTAGTCTTTTTTCTTTTCAATGCTTAGATTGGGTGTTTTGTTTTACCTGGTCTTTTAAATCACTGATACAATCCTCTGCTTCATCTAACCTACTCTTTACTCCTTCCACTGTATTTTTATGTCAGATATGCAATTCTTTATATTTGACTAAGTTTTTTTTTAATGATTTTTATGTCCTTCCCCATGCTCTTGTAGTTCTACATTCCTTAAGTATCCTTCTAACCATTACTTTGAACTCTACATCTGACCAATTTCTTGCCTCCACGTCATTTAGCTCTTTTTCTGGAGATCATTTCACTTATTTGTTTTGTTTGTTTGTTTGTTTGTTTGTTTTATTTACTGCCATTTTTGTCTCCCTATTTTGGCGGTCTTGGTTTTGTTTGTCTGTTTGTTTATTTGTTTGTATTACATAAATCTTGTATGACTCCCAGTCTTTGTGGGGTGGCTGTATGTCCTACATGTTCTGTGGGGTTCAGTGATTCAGTCTCATTGATCAGAGCAAGGTTCTCCAGAACATTTCTTGTTTGGGTTTTGTGAGCCCTACTATTATGGTTGTATCTTGATTGCTGTTGGCCCACTTGTTCCTAGGATGAGCCCCCGGTGGGTGGTGGGATCACAGCGTGCTGGCACTTATGTGAGTGCCAATCAAAATTTAAACCACAATGGGAAAAGAAAAGAGAAAAAATAAGAAAAACTATATAATAACAAAGGGTAGTATATATCCCAAACCTATATGTAAATAAAACTAAAATATAAAACACACACAAAAAGAAAGAAAGAAAAGCAGGAAACTTAGAAAACTAAAAAGAATAACAAAAAGAAAAACAGAAAAGATGAAAATTTTCAACATGGAAATTAAAGAAGCAAAACATGAAAAAATTCTGAAATGACAAAATGTTAATTAAAAACGTCTCCTCTGCACACCAACAGCCTTCTGCAATCTCCCACTGGAAATGCTGTGGGTGAAGTCTGTGGGTTCTTGCTCCATTGGAGTGTGACGTTGGCCCCTTGGAAGATGGGTCTGGGCCCCCAGGAGAGACAATGACTCTGGACAATGCCAGACGTGGACATTGTCAGACCCAGTATCTGAGCCTTGGACTGGGTAACCTGCTTGAAGCAACAAGTGACACACAGCTTCCAGCTGCCTCTGGGGGTCCTGGGAGTGGTGGGAAATGTCCCAGCTGCCCTCCCAGCTTTTACCAGCAGCCACCCCGGGGCAGGCCCGTAAACCTCTGAATGACCCCTGGTATCTGCCCTATCTGCCTAGACAGGCCACCAGCAGCTGCTTTTAGTCCCTGAAAGAGCCCCTGAGAGAACTGGAGGAGGAAGCAAGTGAGTCCACAATAAGGGTGAGATGCCCTTCAGGCTTCAGGGGAGGTGGCCTTTGTCCTGGATTGTGTCCTGACCTATATAGGGTGGAGCCCCCAGTGCTCAGGTAGATGAGGCCTTTGGAGCCCAGAGGTTGGATCTGCAGGAACTGGGGTGGGGTGGGTTTCTCTGGGATGTCCCCTGAGGGGCAAGAGCCATCAGGTCCTTGGAAAAGTGGGGATAAAGACCCTCCCCACTGCCCATCTCTAAACCCCCGTGAGTCTGCCCAGACCGCTGCATACGGGCCTATGCTGCTGACTCCCACTGTGAGGCTAGAAAAATTCCTAAGTGTGGAGCAATAGCTGACGCTGATGGGAGGGCCTTGCTCCGCCCAGGAAAAATATCTGCTGCCTGTAGCCCAGGTTGACTCATCACCAGGATCCTGGCAGCTGTCCCTGACGTTTCTCCCCAGAGCCACAAGTCGCATACTCTTCTCAGGGGACTTCAGTGCTCACCCAGGGTAAGTGGTGACCACCACCATTTTGTATGTCATCCTCTTAAAAGATGCCCATGCTTTCCACGGCTTCTCATCTTTTTGGCAGATAGAAAACCCCTGTGTTCACTGCCTGATGCTATGTGGGCATGTCTGCCTGGCTCCGGTGGGCTGGGTGCTGGGCCTGGGATTTAGACCCCACGCTTTTCAAGGGGAGTATCCCTGGGCTGAGATATCCAAAATCCCTCCAGCGCAGCAGCCCGGCCCAGCCCAGGGGCGCGGGCCAGTGCCTTTGGCTTCTCCACCCTTCCCGTCATCCTCAAAGGGACCTCGATTACAGCTCCTGGGCTCTAAATCGCAGCAGCCAGTCTTCAGTTGTTGTCCAGGTGATTTATACCCAATTTTGCTCAAGTTCCAGTTCGGTTCTGGGGTGAAATGAGCACAAGATTCAGCTACTCTGGCAGCTATCTTTAAAAAATTAACCTGGTTCTATTTTGGTCATCTGTTTATATTTTCCCTTCAATTACACCAAAAATAAGCCCTGGTTGGTGTGGTTCAGTGGATTGAGCACCTACTTTGGAGCCCAAGTGTCGCTGGTTCGATTCCCAGTCAGGGCACATACCCAGGTTGCAAGCCAGGTCTCCAGCCAGGTCCCCAGCTGAGGGCAGGTGAAAGGCAACCATATATTGATTGCCTTTCTTTCTCCCTCCCTTACCCTCTCTCTAAAAATAATGAATAAAATCTTTTTAAAAAAAAAAGAATAAGGAAAATATATATTTTTTTTAATCCACCAAAAGTAATAGTGAAATCAGTTGGTTTTGTCTTTCTCTGACTGGTTTATCTCACTTAGCATAATAATCTCCAGGTCCATCCATGCTGTTGGAAAAGGTAAGACTTCCTTCTTTTTATAGTTACATAGCAGTCCATTGTGTAAATGATCGCAGCATTTTTATCCACTCATCCACCGATGGGCACTTGGACTGCTTCCAGATCTTGGCTATTGTAAATAATGCAACTATGAACATGGGGATACATATATTCTTTCTGATTAGTGTTTCAGGATTCTTAGGATATATTCCCAGAAGTGGGCTCCCTGGGTCAAAGGACAGTTCCATTTTTAATTTTTGAGGAAATTTCCACCGTGGCTGAATGCCATCAGCAGTGCACAAGGCTCCCTTTTCTCCACTTCCTTGCCAGCACTTGTTTGTTGATTTATTGAAGACAGCCTTTCTAGCAGGGATGATGGAAACCTCATTGTAGTTTCAATTTGCGTCTTTCTGATGGTTAGTGACATTGAGCATTTTATGTATGTCCATTGGCCATTTGTATGTCCTCGTTAGGTCTGCCCATTGTTTTTTGTTTGTTTGTTTGTTTATTTGTTTGTTTTTACACAGGTTAATTTTATTTGAAATTTATGGTTAAGCACAGATGAAGCATTAGAGCATCAATAGAAAGTTAACAGTATTTTTCCTTTTTTAATTTTATTATTATTTTTTAATTTTATTGTTGTTGTATTACATCCATCCCCTTTTTGCTCCCCTCCATTCCCCTCCCCACCCACCCATTCCCCCCAAAGTCAATCCCACTGTTGTCCATGTCCATGGTTCCTTTATACTAGGTTCTTGTGTCTGCCTGTTTTTAATTGGATTGTGTGTCTTGCTGATGTTGTCCCTGTTCCTTATGTATTTTAGAGGTTAATCCCTTATCGAGTGTATCATTGATGAGTATTTTCTCCCATATATAGTGAGTTTCCTGCTCATTTGTTCATGGTTTCTTTTGCCATGCAGAAGCTTCTTAATGTGATGTGGTCCCATTTGTTCTTTTTTTTTTTTTTCCTTTGTTCCCCTTGCCCCAGGAGATGTATTGGGAAAAATGTTGCTCTGCAAGATATCTGCGGTTTTGCTGCCTATGTTTTCTTCCAGGAATTCTATGGTTTCACAACTTACATTTAAATCTTTTACCCATTTTTGGGTCTATTCTTGTGTATGGTGTAAGCTGGTAGCCTAGTTTCTCTCTGTCTTTCCTTTCTTTTTCTTTCTATTTTTGTGTGTACCTCTCCAGTTTTCCCAACACCATTTTTTCAAGAAATTATTTTTACTTCATTCTTGCTTTGTTTGTCAAAGATTAATTGACCATATAGGTATGGGCTGATTTCTGGGCTCTCCTTTCTGTTCCATGGATCTATATGCTTGTTCTTATGTCAGTACCAGGCTGTTTTGATGATAATGGTCTTATTGTATACCATATAGACCATACATACAGTATATAGGTATGTGTATATGTATAAAGAATGTGTGTGTGTGTGCGTGTGTGTGTGTGTGTATACATATATATATATGTATATATATATATATAGACAACAAATTGCTGTTCCAAAAAGAAACAAGGGTTACTTTTCAAATTGTAAGGACTGCATTCACATGGCTAAGTGGGGTGACAAAATTGGATAGGGAATGACAAATGTTCCTACCATCAAGAAAACATGGGGTGCAGTGGTGAAATAATGTATGATAGTAAGATGCTTTTAAACTAATTTTCAGAATCACTTTGCCTATTGTAAGTAGAAATGTTTACATCTCGGATAAGGCTGCAAATATTTCACACAAATGGTTCAATTCAACACCGGTGGCAACCTGAGGATGGTCCCACATGTGAGCTAACCAGAAATCCTATTTTTGAACCAAAGTAAAATACACTTTGTATTTTGAATTTTACTTTGTCTTCAATCATGAAGAAGCTACCTCTTTCATGATTTAAATTAAAAGCTTGTGTTTTTAAAAAAGATTTCATTTATATTCTTAATATTTATTATATTCTAATATATACAAGTATTAATATGTATTATATTAATAAGATTATATAGTATTTTAGAAAGAGGGGAAGAGATGGTGAGAGGAAGAAGGACGTCAACACGCGGTTGTTTCTGGACAGTGCCCCCTACCGGGCACCTGGCCCACAACACAGGCATGTGCCCTGACTGGGGATCAATCCAGTGACCCTTTGGTTGAAAGGCCGGCGTCCAATCCACTTAGCTACACCAGACAAGGAATAAACACGGCATTTTCTTCTGCATTTAGACCATAATGACATTCATAAAAGTTTCTGTAAGAAGGCAGTGAACACACGTACGTTCAATACCAGCTGTGACACCACGTCCCCAATGGTGGTGTCACCATTCGGCTACTTCCTCTCTTGCTCTCACGTCTCTCATTTGCACCCCAATGATACCAACTTCCCACTCGCCAAGGGAGTCAGATTCCGCTTTACCTGAGATATGGGGGGAAGGAAACCATCCATTCAAAGCATATCATTTAAGAAATAGGCACCGCCCTGGCTGGTGGCACAGTGGGTAAGGTGCCGACCTGCGAACCCAAAGGTCGCTGGTTCGATTCCCAGCCAGGGCACATAACCAGATTGCAAGCCAGGTCTCCAGCCAGGTCCGTGAAAGGCAACCATACATGGATGTCTCTCTCCCTCTCTGCCTCTCTCCCTTCCCCTCTCTCTAAAAATGATACATAAAATCTTTTTAAAAAATAGGCACTAATCTGTAATGTGACAACACACAGCCATAAAAAAGCAAGGAAAACTTTTAACAAGCAACTTACATCGATGTGCAAATGCACAGTCATGTTTTCAAAAGGCATCCAGCATTACAGATCACAAAAGAAAGGTACGCTAAACCTCAGGGTGGGGGCACGGGGTGCCCAATACTCATGTTGAGTGGCTAAAACTACAAAGGCAGAAAACGCCGAGGGTGGGCACCGATGGGGACCTACCGCATCCACCACACAAGGAAAGCAGTGGACATGCTGCGGCCGCTCTGAGAAACTGCTCGGCGGGACCTTTGCAAAATGAACCCCTGCAATTTCATTGTACTGTTCAGAGCCCGACAGTCCGGGGCCGAGACAGACCTAAACCCTGAGTCCCACCTTCCCTGAGCCAGGCTCAGACCAGGCAGAAAGATGAGACCCAGGAAATCAGGTGACACCTCAGGTGTGCCGTGTCCAGAGTGCCAGGAATGTCCTGAGCCCTCATCCTGGGGAAACACAGCACCAGGCCCAGGGTGGGGCTGCCCGAGGCTGCAGGTCCACAGAGGTGGGAACCTGGAAGGGCGGCAGCAGCCGATGACTCACCACATCATGTGCGTCTCTGTCCCTCAGGCCCGGGGTCACATCCATCCGCACCACGGGAGCACTCAGACCTCACAGCATGGTGTCCATCCTCCCTGCTCTTCTCTGCCTCGGTCAGTGGTGGGGATGGGGACAGGGTGGCAGGAGGGGAGGGGACCCCAATGAGCTGAATCTCTGACGGGAGCTCCCTTCCAGGGCTGAGTCTGGGCCAAGCAACCTATGAGCTGAGCGGTGAGTTCCCCCCACAGGCCCTGTCCCACTTCCTACTTCTCCCCTGGGGCTCAGGAGGCAGCAAGAGGGCCTGGGTAACGGTGATGAGGAGGAGGAGGAGGGACCTGGGCTGAGCTGGGGATGAGGGTGGGGGAGGCTGTTCTGATCCAGCTTCTGATTCCTCCCAGGGACCCTCCCCAAACCCACCATCTGGGCTGAGCCAGGCTCTGTGATGCCCTGGGGGAGCTCTGTGACCATCTGGTGTCAGGGGACCCCCAAGGCTGAAGAGTACCATCTGTATGATGAAGAAATAAGTACACCCTTGGATAGACAGAAGCCGGTGGAGCCCGGGGACAAGGCCAGGTTCTTCATGGAAGATATCTATGCAGGGAGATACTATTGTAACTACTTCAGCCCCGATGGCTGGTCAGAGCCCAGTGACCACCTGGAGCTGGTGGTGACAGGTGAGAGGACACTCAGGGGTCCCAGCCTCAGGGGCTGTCAGGGTGTCTTCTCCTCACAGCCCAGCCCTGGGGGACATGAGGGAAGTGGGAGCCTCATTGAACACGCTGCCTCCTTCTCTCCCAGGAGCCTACAGGAAACCCAGCCTCTCAGCCCTGCCTAGCCCTGTGGTGGCCTCAGGGAGGAATGTGACCCTCCAGTGTGACTCTCCGCAGGAATTTGACATGTTCGTTCTGACTAAGGAAAGAGAAGAACTGCTCTTCAGGGCTGTGGACCCGCAGAGAGATGCCAGCGGGCACTTCCAGGCCCTGTTCCCTGTGGGCCCCGTGACCCCCACCCACAGGTGGACGTTCAGATGCTACGGTTATTACAGGAACAGCCCTCAGATGTGGTCAAGCCCCAGCGATGCCCTGGAGCTCCTGGTCTCAGGTGAGAGGCCCCTGACCCAGCCTTTCTGAGCCGTCAGCTCAGGGTGGTGTCCCCAGGAGACATCTGAAGTGGGAGCAGACGGAGGGGTCTCTGAGTGATGGCCGCCCAACAGAGATGTGCCCCTCAGAGACCCTCCCAGTCCTGCCCACCCCTCCCCACCCCCTAGTTCAGAGGTGGTAGGTGGGCAGTGAGATTGTCCTGGGGGCCACATGGTAGATGTAGGAGAAGGGTCTGAGTGACCTGCCAACTCCAGAATTAGTCCCAGACCCTCACCCACTTCTGTCCTCATTCTTAGCACCCTCTTGGGGGCCCTGCCCCCCACCCACAGGGCCCATCTCCACAGCTGGTGGGTCACTGACAACTCTGCTCAGAGGGAGCACAGAGCAGTCCAGGGAAGTGCTGAGGGTCCATCTGGGGGTCTCATGTCCCCCAGACACTCAGGGATGGGCTATGTCCCAGGGGCTTGGAGTCAGGCAGAGATGCCAGGACCCACAGGGCCCCCAGGGCTCTGAGGCAGGCAGGTGGCAGGGGTGGTCATGGCAGAGGGACATGTGAAGGCCCAAGCTGGGGGAGGAGTAGTAGGGCTCAAGTGGGGAAAAGGCAGCCCCCTCACCCCCACCCTGAATTTCCAGGAGGCTCTGAGGATCGGCTCCTCCCCCCCACGGAGCCAGGCCAGCAGGGAGGTAAGTGAGGGTCTCTGAGAGCCAGAGTCCACTCTGCACCCCTGCGCCTCATGCGTCCCTGCTGTGCTGGGGACAGGTAATAAGGAAGTACCCTCAGCTCCAGATGAGACAGAACAGGCCCCCATGCAGACGAGGAGCCCAGAACTCAGGGCTGAGGACCCCACATCCCAGGTCTCACCCCAGGTCTGTCCAGCCAGGCTGGGTGACCTGAGGCACGGGGTTGACCTCTCTGAGCTTCAGGGCACTGAGGGGTGGGGCTGGCAATGCAGGTACCTGAGGGCTGTGAGGTTGGAGATGAACCACAGACCCCAGCACGTGCCTAGCACGCAGTAGGTGCTCATTAAATGGCATCTTTGGCTCATCCACGATGTCACTCCTGCCCCCAAGGTCTCCCATGGTACTGGATCGCCCTGATCGGGGCCACAATGGCCCTCGTCCTGCTGCTGTTCCTCCTACTTTTCCTGTACCATTATCTCCAGCACCAGAGGAGTGAGGGCAAAGACAGGACCTTGGGTGAGTAGGGAATGGGGTAACCCCCACAGAGAAGGTGTGCCCAGAGCACCTGCCACAGGAAAACCAGTGGCTAGGGAAGGTCAGCTGAGAGACAGGCCTTCCCAAATCCGAAATGAGGAACCAGATACAACACACTGAATGCCAGCAATAACATACAAATACGTTAGATTTTCATCACTTCCAGTCTTCTGACTGGAGATACCTGTGGACAGGCATCTTCTTGATAAGGTGTCCTTTCCTGGAATCACACAGGAGGCATCCCTTCCTCCCAGGGCTGAGACTCTCCGTCCTCCAGCCCAGCTGAGATGCCCAGGAAGAGCCCCTCTGTGAGAGGGAGGGACAGCCACCCTGGGGGAGGGGACACAGGCATTTCAGGAGTGATGGGGGAGAAGATAGCCTGGGAGGGTCAGGGGTCAGGGGTGAGAGGGACTGAAATCCACAATGCGTGACCTGGCACCTCCCTTCCACCCTGGGTTAGTGGCCCATCTGGGAGCAGGTGGGTCTGCAGCCCTGAGATTCTTGGGGACCTGCCAGGGGACACACCCCATTCTTTCCTGCAGATATCACCATGAAGGACCCACAGCCTGGGGAGGGCATGTACCTGGACCCTCAGGTGAGACCCCTGCTCCTGACCAGGTCACCAAGGACAAGGACCTTCCTGCTTCTCACTTTACTCTAACAGTCGCTTCCCTGTCCTCACCTCCCCTAGTTATCAAGTGTCCACACTGACCTCTCCTTCTGGCCATCCTGCTGTGACTTGCTCTTCCTGCTTTCCTGTGACCTCATGGCCTCTCCTTGGTGGTCCCCTGAGGGGGCTCCCCATCCTCTCTCTGACCTTGTGCAGCCCCAGGTCTCAGGAGGCAGCATGAATAAGTGAACCACCCCCAGGTCCCAGGGTCTCCCACACTCGTTCATGCAGCAGTGGTGATGGGGATCCCTGGTGACCAGCTGCATTTAGGTGCCACGGTACAACCCCTGCCCCCACACTTCCCTCGCTCACCTATGGGTGGGCAACACATGCAGACAGGCAGATGGTGTCCTGGAGAGCCAGTGCAATGAGGGAGAATAAAGCAAGAGCAGGGGACAAAGTGTGTGGTAGGGTAGGGGCAAGAACAGAGAAGATAGAAGATGCAAAGGCCCTGAGGCAGCACATGCTGCTTCAGCCAGATGGAACGTGTGGCTGGAGCTGAATGATCAAGAGACAGTACATTAGGTTATGAGGCATAATTGTAGAAGCACCAGATGCCCAGGGCCCTACAGGTGCCATCAGGACAGTAATCAGCCTGAACTACAGTGAAATCATCACTCTGACAACACGGGGAGACTTAATGGAGGATTTCCCCCAGTGGAACCAAGGTGACACTGTGTCTGTCTCACTGTCTCTCCAGCAGATCAGACCTGAGGACGACCCCCAGGGGATGACCTACACGCAGGAGAACCACTCAAGGTCAAGGCCCAGGCAGGGAATGGCTACCTCCCCCTTCCTGTTGTCAGCAGAATTGCTGGACATGAAGGGCAGACAAGCAGAAGAGGACAGACAGATGGACAGTCAGGTGGGTCCCATCCTCTCCAGACCCTAGGCCTCCCCAGCCCCAGCCGTGTTTCATTCCTCTCACTGTCCCCTTGCTTCCAGGCTGCTGCATCTGCTGCCCCTGGGATGTGACCAACACAGCCGAACCATTTTGACCTCAGACAGGCAACAAGAGCACCCCACTTTCTACCTGTCAGGGGAGCCCCCAGATGTGACCCGCACATATATTACCCTGGCCATCCACTAGCTCAAGAAGGATCCAGACCCCACACTCCAGGGAGGAGGCCTGCAGGGACCCCATAGGGTATAGGAGCTGCCCCCAGGGACACTCAGCTAGTGACCCCAGCCAGCCTGGAGACCTGAGGATGACCCCCTACAACTCTTGGGATCCTCTAAGAGTCCCTTGTTTTTGTAATCAGATAAGAAAATATTCTTACATTTTGACAATAAAGCAACAAAATTCCCACTAATCAACATGTGTACAAAATCAGAACTATTTTTGAATTGAATGATAGCGTATGTATATTACACATCAAACATATGAAATGAGAAAATTAAAATACATGAGTGGCTATATTAAAAAATAAAAAGCCTTTACAATGTGATGGCTCATACTATGACATTAGGGATTTAGGGGGGAAATGGATTGCGTGGAATTGTTAGAACCACAGGCATGGCATGTAATTACAATGGAATGAAAATCTGCCATATAAAAATAATGCAATCCCTTCCATTGTTACAACCAGGATGGACCTAGATCATATTACACTGAGTGAAATAAGCCAGTCAGAGAAAAGCAAATACCATCTGATCTCGATTATAGGTGGAATCTAATCAACAAAAAATAACTGATGAACAAAGTAGAAACAGAGGTAAGAATACGTGGAGCAGACTGACAGCTGTCAAGAGACAAGGGTGGGGATGGGAACTGAATGAAAGAAGGTGAAGAATTTATTCAGAGAACATACATGCATGACTCATAGGCACAGATAACGGTGTGGAGATGTTGGGTGGAGGCAGGCAAAGGGGGGTTGTGGGGACATCAGCAACAGTGTCAACAATAGAAAATTTAAAAAGAAACATGGTGCAAAATTAAAATGAGAAGCATTTTCTGT
This sequence comes from Noctilio leporinus, assembly GCA_004026585.1. Classification (NCBI taxonomy): domain Eukaryota; kingdom Metazoa; phylum Chordata; class Mammalia; order Chiroptera; family Noctilionidae; genus Noctilio; species Noctilio leporinus. The sequence continues at coordinate 12,709 of PVIW01007675.1, forward strand.
TGGAAAAAGATCCGTATCGTAGGGGTAAAGTGTTTCGATGTATGCTGTGAAATAGATTCTTGAATAATTTGGAAAAACTTTGTGTGTGGCGTGTTTGCAAGAAAGAGACAACAGGAGGCCCTGGCTGGTGTGGCTCAGTGGATTGAGCACCAACCTGCAAACTCAAAGGTCGCTGGTTCAATTCCCAGCCAGGGCACATAACCAGGTTGCAAGCCAGGTCTCCAGCCAAGTCTGTAGCTGGAGGCAGATGAAAGGCAACCATACATTGATGTTTCTCTTCTTTTCTTCCTCCCTCCTTTTTCCTCTCTAAAAATAATGATGGCCCTGGCTGGTGGCTCAGTGCATAGGTGCCAGCCTGTAAACCCAAGGGTCACTGGTTCGATTCCCCAGCCAGGGCACATAATCAGGTTGAAAGCCAGGTTTCCAGCCAGGTCTGTGGCTGGAGGCAGGTGAAAGGCAACCATACATTGATTCTTCTTCTCTCCCTCTCTGCCTCTTTCCCTTCCCCTCTCTCTGGAAATAATAAATAAAATCTTTTAAAAATATAAAAATAAAAAAATTACAATAATGATGAATAAAATCTTTTGAGAGAGAGAAGGGGGTCCCTGGTGGGTGTGGTTCAGTGGATTGAGCACCGGCCTGTGAACCAAAGGTCAGGGCACATGCCTGGTTGTGTGCCAGGCCCCCAGTTGGGGGAGCTCAAGAGACAACCACACCTTGATGTTTCTCTCCCTCTTTCCCTCCCTTCCCCTCTCTCTAAAAAATTAATAAATGATTTTTAAAACAGAGAGAGAGAAGGGGATAGAGAAGAAGGGAGAGAGAACCCACATGCAAATGGCCAAAGAAATAAAAATAAGTGTTAACAATAGGTGAATCAGGGTCAAGTATATACCTACTGGTAGTCATTTGATTCTTTTTTAGTTTTGTAAGTCTTTGTAAACCTGAGATTATTGCCAACTAAAGAGTTTAAAACAAAATAATTATAATAATAATAATTAGCAAAAGAACGGCACATTTTTTAAAATGTAACTCTAAGGAGGAAAATGGTCATGACGGCAGTATCTACTTCTGAAATAAACAAAAACAGAAAAATCAACAAACCCAAAGAATTCAATTTTCAAAGATTTTATTCATTTATTTTTTAAAAGATGGTTTAAAAAATAGAGAAAGAGAGAGAGAGAGAAACATCAGTGTGTGGTTGCCTCTCACCCACCCCCAACTGGGGACCTGGCCTGTGCCCTGACTGGGAGTCGAACCGGTGACCCTTTAGTTCTCAGGCCAGCACTCGATCCAATGAGCCACACCAGCCAGGGCCAAAGAATTCCACTTTGAAAAGATTAATCACACTTATCAATGTGAACTTGAAAGCCCGACAAAACATGGGGGAATACGCACGTTTCTAATATTAAAGATGATAAGGCAGGTGGTGGGACACCTTGTACAGGTTTTAAAGAGATAGTAGAACATTATAAACTTGATGCCAATAGATTAGAAAATGTATCACTATACATTCTGTGAAGGAATTAGTCAAAGCACATACATGCGCAACTCATAGACACAGACAACAGTGTGCTGATGGCCAGAGGGAAGGGGTGGGGCCTGGGTGGAAGAGGGCAAAGAAGGAGAAAATGAGGACATCAGCAATAATGTCAACAATTACAAATAAACATACAATGGATGCCTTCGCATGTAACATTTACTAAAAGGACATGATAAAAAAAAATTTTTTTTAATTAAAAGATGGGCCCTGGCTGATGGCACAGTGGATAAGGCACCAGCCTGCGAACAACAGTCGCTGGTTCTATTCCCAGCCAGGGCACATAACCAGGTCTCCAGCCAGGTCCATAGCTGGAGGCAGGTGAAAGGCAACCCCAGGACAAGGATCCCCCCACTATATGCTGAACCGCTCAGTAAGCCCCATCCTATTGGGCTCCTCAACTCCTGAAAATTGCACAGGACTGGGATTTTTGACCCACCCTGCAGGGTTTCACTGCGTCGGGGAGCTGGACTTCTGGCCCGTTGGGAACCCCGGCTAGAGCTGGGAGTTTTGCCTGCACCCTGCTGTGACCAGCCCTTCAGAGGACCAGATGCTGCTGCTCGGGGATGATTTTTGTTCCCCTCTTGCTTGGCTTGGCAGTGTGGGGATGCTGGAGAGCCATGCAGAGCTGGGTTTGGGGACATCTTTTGGGGGGCCTCTCTTCAGGAGTCAGATGGGTGAGTTCTGTGTTCTGCAGCTGCTTTGCACGGAGGCAGGTACAAGACCCCATAGGAATTCAGCCAGGGCTGCCCAGTGAAGGAGAGAAAGGGCCCACCCTGGCTCTTACAGGTTGCGAGCACCCGCTCCCATGGGAGACTGAGCAGCCCAGCCACGTCTTCAATACCCCGGCTGATTGCAGGGGAAGGGAAAGCGGTTCTGTATAGGACCTGCTGCAGACCCACCCTCTGGGCTCCGAAGACCCCACGCACCGGACTACCAGGGTTTCCACCCAGCCCTATCCAGCCGACTTCAGGGAAAATCTGGACAGACTCAGCCACGTGGCTCACAGGTGGGCCAACAAAGCCACTTCCTTCCCTAAAGTCTGAAGGACACCTCTCTCTCATGGAAATAGAGTGGCCCCACTCACCTGATTCCACCTGAGCTTCTTTCAGACCCTGAGCCTTTCCAGCAACTCAGCCTGGCAGGTGCAGGCAGCAGGAGGCTGAGCTGCAGTGACCTGAAGGTTTACAGACCTTCTCTGGGTCCTGTGCTAATAAAAGCCAGCCTACAGCAAGCATGTTCCTTCTTGTGTGGAACCATGCCCGGAAGTGGCAGCCACAAAGTGTGGATCGCTTGTAGCTTCAGACAGGTTGCCAAGGGCCAGGCATGGATAGCATCTGACATTGCTCTGAAGCAGCGAACCTTCCCAGAGGCCTAGAATTGCACCCCCATTGGTCAGCTTCAAACAACATCACAGCTAGAGAAAACAAGCATCACAAACAGCATATACAAAGGGAAGAACTGAACTCTACAGGGAGAACTCCAATTTTATCTTTTTCATTCTTTTCTTTATGTTTTCTTCACTATTTTATTTTTTCCTTTTCTTCTCTGTTTCCTTTTATCGTTCTTATTCTCTCTTTCTCTCTCTGTTTCTGTTTTTTCTTTTTCTTTTCTTAACCTTTCCAGTTTTCTTTTTCTGTTGTTTATGTTCTTTTTTTTCTTACCTTTTTCCTTGCATATGTTTTATTTTCTTTTTTCTTCTCTTATTATTTTTCCTTTGGCATTTTGTTCTTTTTCTTTTCTTCTTTATCTTTTTTGGTGTTGTTTTTGTTACTGATGTTGTTGTTGTTATTGTTGTTGGGTTTTGGTTTGTTTGGGTTTGGTTTTTATTTTGGTTTTGGTTTATTTTGTGTTGTGTTGTTCTGTCAACACTGGTACAACATTTTGCAGCATGTGATCAGGGTTGAGCCACATAGTCAGCCAGCCTGGAGGTTGACCCCACCCACAAACAACCCAACAACAAATAAGATCAAATTATAACAGAAAGGCCCATTTTTCTAGGGAAAAATACCTACAGCATCCAGATGAGTCCCATAAAATATTTACTACAGAAGGCTATCCTGTGAAGACTGAGTCATAACAGTTGTATCTAATACACAGAATCAAACTCAATGAGACAGATAAAATGGGGAGACAAAGAAACAAGCTCCCAAAGGAAAGAACAAGAGGCAGCTCCAGAAAAGAAAAAAGTGCTAAATGAAATGGAGGCAAGCAATTGATCTGATACAGAGTTCAAAGTAATGGTTATAAAGAGACTTAGTGAGAATTGCAAGGAATTGCAATTAGTGATAATTGCAAGAAATTGAGTAAGAATGACAACAGCATGAAAAAGGACATAGAAATCATAAATAAGAACCAGTTGGAAATGAAGAATACCACATCTGACATTGAGAATACATTAAAAGAAAAAATAAAAATAAAAAAGAATGTACTGGGAGAACCCTGGCTTCAACCCTTGGTTGAAGCATCATCCTGTAGACTAAAAGATCATGGGTTTGATCCCCAGTCAGGGCACACGTGAGATAACCAATCAATGTTTGTTTCTCACATTGATACCCTCCCCTCACCCTCTCTCTCTAAAATCAATGAGCATGCCCTTGGGTAGGAATAAATAAATATAAAATACATAAAGCAATGAAAAAGTTTTATGGGGAAATGTGCCTTATATATCAAATAAAAAGCATGCAAAGCAAAAACAAAAACAAAAACAAAAAATATATAAAGCTGATTTCTGTTTTTAAAAATACACTTGGTGCCCTGGCTGGTGTGTCTCAATGGACTAATCACCAACCTGGAAATAAATTTTAAATTAATTAGTTAAAAATAATGAATAAAATCTTTTAAAAATAGAAGTACATTTTAAAATACACTTGAAGTAATTAAAAGTAGGTTGGATTACACAGGATTAAATCAGTGAATCTAGTGAATGCAATAAATTAACAAATTGGAGACAGGTTCATGGATACAGAGATCAGACTGACAGCTGTCAGAGGAGAGGAGATTCAGGGCTGGGTGAAAAAGGTGAAGAGTTTAAGCAAAAACAGAGTCTTGGCTGATATGGCTCAGTAAATTGAGGGCCAGACTGTAAACCAAAAGGTCACAAGTTCGATTCCCAGTCAGGGCACATGCCTGGGTTGCAAGCCAGGCTCCTGGCTAGGGGCACAGGCAAAGCATCCAATTGACATTTCTCTCTGACATCCCTCCCTCCCTTCCCCTTACTCTGCAAATAAATAAATATTTTTTTCAATTGGAAATAAAGGCTCATGAACACAGACAACACTATGGTAATCCCCAACTACCTTTTCACATTGTATGTGAATCCTGAGAAAGGAGGGTAAATTCAACACTGAACAATGTGGCTTACCCATTGTTCCTTGAATTTTATATAAAAATGGAATATAAAAATATAATGTTCATGTTTTATGGAAGGGTTAGGGTAGAGGAGTGTTCCTGTCCAAAAGCAGTACCATACACAGTTTAAATATAAATAATGCTACTACCACATTATAAGCAATTGAATGGTCAGCTCTCCACAACTGGAACTTAATTCCTACCTTCAGACAGTCCACAAGCAAATAGTTACTGGTCAAATGCTTCCAGTTGGATAATTGGGCCAGACATCAGAAATAAATCTTGATTGAGAAGGAACCATTTCCCAAAGTTTAAGGCTTCAGAATAGCAGAATATGGTCCATCAAGGCCAACGTTGCAACTAATTTCTTCACAACTGAGAAAAGGGAGAAAATACGAGAATTATTTGGACTATGACTGAACTGCAGTTGAGGGAATAGTGGTTGCTTGAGGCAGTGTTGGTGTCAGGGGTATGAAGGAGAGCATCTGAGGGGTACAAGAACATTCTAGAGAACCCTAGGGACATAGAGACTGTCCAAAAGGGAGAAAGAGAGGATGAGGTGGAGGCTGGTCATGTGGATCTGTCCACCAGGTGAGGGTACTGGATTATGTCTTCAAGATAATAGAAACATATAGAAACGGTTATGAAGATCACATGTGCCATGGATTATACGTGGGCCATACAAATGCAATATTTGTAAATAAAAATAAAATGTCTAAAGTAATTGAGCCCCAGTATTGCATTTGAGCAGGTCGATTATTGTCTTATGTGGATTTACCATGTAATCCTCGCCTATTTGCAACAGTCCCAGATATTTATGTTGTTATGTCCTGTGCAGAGAATCCATCTCCCCTTATGGCTACTCTCTGCTGAGCCCCCTGTAACCAAAGACATAATCTGGCCGACACCAACAGATAAATGTAAAAAAAGAAAAAGATATTTCTGTACACACCATTTGCTATCTCCAAGCTCCCAAATAAGCCTTGTAATAAAGTGTTCTGTGTGTTAGTGTGTGGTAGGTGAAAGGTTTAAGTGCTTTTCTTTGCCTCACAGGGAATACTTTCACAACTCAGACAAGACCCTCCTAAGTTTCACGAATGCCGCAGGTTATAGAAATAAAGGGTAAAATTGGTCAAATGTATGGTGACAGAATGTAGTTTTGCAAGATGAAAAAGGTTTGACAGTACTGAACTACCCACTTAAATATAGCAAAGATGGTCAATTTTGTGCTGTATTTTTTACCACAATTTTTAAACCTTTAAACATGATTAAAATTGCAAATTACATTATATATATTTTACGAGTTATTTTGTTCAAATGCTCAAACAAGGATATGGGGTTTTTATTAATTCATTGTTGTTGTATTATGTTGTTCCATTTTTTCCCCCATGACTCTCCCCTGCCCCACCCACCCCACTCCCTCTCCCACAGTCAATCCCCACCTTGTTATCCATGTCATTTATACTAGTCATTTATACTAGTTCTTGACTAAACCCTTCCCCTTCTTTCCCTCTTTCTCCTCCTCCCCACTCTCTTCTGGAAAACACAAAGGAATGCTCTCAAAAAACTAAAAATAAAACTGCCTTTTGATCCAGCAATTCCACTGCTGAGATTATACCCAAAGAATCCCAAATCACCAATTCAAAAGAACCTATGCACCCTTATGTTCATGACATCACTATTTATAATAGCCAAGTTCTGGGAACACCCTAAGTGCCCATCAGTGGACGAATGAATGAAAAAAACATGTGGTACATTTATACAATGGAATACTATGCAGCAGGAAGAAAGGAGGAACTCCTATTTTTTGTGAAGGCATGGATGGAGCTGGAGAGTATAATGCTTAGGGAAGCAAGCCAGGCAGCAAAAGACAAATAGCCTTTTATCTCACCTAATACAGGAAAATAATGAACAATACAAGCAAATGAGCAAATGGTAACTAGAAGCATGCAAACAAGGGTAGATTTATTAATTTGAGAAGGAGAAAAAAAGGGGAGAGAGAGAGAAACAGCATTAAAAATTGGTTGTCTTGCCCTGGCTGGTAGCACAGTGGATAAAGTGCCAACCTGTGAACCCAAAGGTCACTGGTTCGATTCCCCAGCCAAGGCACATAACCAGGTTGCAAGCCATATCTCCAGCCAGGTCCACAGCTAGAGGCAGGTGAAAGGCAACCATACATTGATGTCTCTCTCCTTCTCTGCCTCTCTCCCTTCCTCTTTCTCTGGAAATAATAAATAAAATCTTTTTTAAAAAATTGGTTGTCTCCTGTACACGCCCTGACCAGGGACCAAACCCAAAACCTAAAAATTGGTTGTCTCCTGTACACGCCCTGACCAGGGACCAAACCCAAAACCTAAGTATGTGACCTGACCATGGATAGGACCCACAAACTTTTGGTGTATAGGATGATGCTCCAACCAACCAAGCCACCAAACCAGGGATGTGAAAATTTATTTATGGTCTATAGAGACTGAAGGTAGATTAGTGATTGGCTAGGGCTGGGAGAGTATGGCCCAGATGGAGCAGTTGTAATTCGCAGTGACCACTAAGGAGTATTGGGCTTCATTTGGGGGGTGATGAAAAGTTCTAAAATTACATTGTGGTGATGGTCAACCAAGGAATGCACCAATAAGTGGACTAACAGGACTTCTGGCCAAGATAGAGGTGTAGGTAGACACACTGCATTTCCCTCCACAACTAAAAAGGAACACACTACACTAGAAACAACCAGAAATTCCAGGAAATCGAGCTGCACATAAGTCCAACAAACAAAAATATAAAGAAGAAATTCTCATCCAGACAGGTAGGAGGGGTGGAGCCGGAACAGAGAGGACATAGTTTGGCAATGTGGTTTGGTAGTACAGTGGCTGCAGCAGGAAGTGGCTGTGGTCAGCTGGAAGAAAGCACAATTACACGTTAAGGAAAGCAGGGACACCTGGGGAGCATTCCTGGCACCAGACCTGGCACTGGAGGTGAAAATAAAGCCTCATTGCATCTGAATGTGAAAACCAGTGGTAGTTGGGGCAGAGGAAGAAACTGCCAGTCTCTCAGCAGGTCTATTTGTCTAAAGGGACCCCACAGTCCTAGAATGCCCACAGACCTACTCACTCTGGGAGCCACAGCCATGGCAACAGATAGGAAGGTGCCAGTCCCATGAGGGAAATAGAAGAAGTGCCTTGAAAGGGGGAGAGTGCTGAACAAGTGGTCTTGTTCCCTCTCAAACACCTCCCCAACATACAGCACCACAACGTGGTGAAATGGGTCACCCCACGCTGATGAATACCTAAGATGCTGCACCTTACAATGTAACAGGTTTGACAGCTCTACCTAAGACACAGAGGCAAACCCAGAAGCCTGTCAAGTTAAGAAAACAGAGAATTATGGCCCAAAGGAGAGAACTGGTCAAGGTACCAGTTTGAGAACTAAGCCACAAGGAGAAAGCCAACCTAACAGCTGAGGAGATGGCCAACCTAAAGATGCAGAATTCAAAACGCTGGTGATAAAGATGTTCACAGACTTGACAGATATGCTTGAGTACAGCAAATGCAGAAGGAAAGAAGTAAAGGCTATACTAGGTGAAACAAAAGAAAATCCACACAAAACCAATGGTGAAGGGATGAAACTAGGGTTGAAATCAATTATTTGAAACATAAGGAAGAAATAAACAGTCAACCAGTAGAGAAGGAAGAAGCAAGAATTATTTTTATTTTATTTTTTAAAGATTTTATTCATTATTTTCAGAAAGAAGGGCAGGGAGGGAGGAAGAAAGGAAGAGAAGCAATGTATGGTTGCCTTTCACCTGCCTCCAGTTAAGGACCTGGCTGGAGACCTGGCTTGCAACCTATTTATTTGCCCTGACTGGGGAATTGAACCAGTGACCTTTGGGTTTGCAGGTTGGCACCAGTCCACTGAGCCACACCAGCCAGGGTTAAAATTTTTTTTAATGAGGAGATGCTTATGAGCCTCTGGGGTGACTTTAAACGTACCAATATCCAAATCTTAGGAGTGCCAGAAGGAGTAAAGGAAGAGCAAGAAATTGAAAATATCTGTGAAAAAATAATGAAGGAAAACTTCCCTAATTTGTCAAAGGAAATACACATACAAGTCCAGGAAGCACAGAGAGTCCCAAACAAGCTAGGCCCAAAGAGGACCACACCAAGACACATCATCATTAAAATGCCTAAGATTAAAAATAAAAAGAGAATCTTAAAAGCAGCAAGAAGGAAGAGAGTTACCTACAAAGGGGTTCCTATAAGGCTATCAGCTGATTTCTCAAAATAAACTTTGCAGGCAAGAAGGGACTGACAAGAAGTATTCAAAGTGATGAAAAGCAGTGACCTACAACCAAGATGACTCTAACCAGCAAAGCTATCGTTTAGAATGGAAGGGCAGAATAAAGTGCTTCCCGACAAGATAAATCTAATAGAGTTCATCATCACCAAACCATTATTGTATTAAATGCTAAAGGGACTTACTTTTAAGAAATAAGATCAAAACTATGAACATTAAAGTGACAACAAATTCATAACTATCAACAACATAATCTAAAAAATATAAAAGCAAAAATAAACTAAGCAAATCACCAGAATAGGATCAGAATCATTGGTATGGAGGTCATTGGAAGGGTTATCAGCTGAGAGAGGGAAGGGGAAGAAATGGGGAAATGGTGCAGGGATTAGGAAACGTAATTGGTGGGTACAAGATAGACAGGGGGAAGTTAATAGGAAAGGGTGAAATCAGGGAACTTACACACATGACCATGGACATGGAACTAAGGGCATGGGATTGCAGGAGGGAAGGGGGGTCCTGGTTGGAGGGGAGCAAAGGGAAAAGAAATTAGGACAACTGTAACAGTATAATCAATAAAATATACTTTAAAATACGTGAAACAACAAATTATGGTTTTCTCTTTCTCTCTCATCAACTCAAAAAAATTTAAGATGAGAATTAAGATATTTTATGGGAGAGGAAAAAGACAAAATGGCCTATGGGTCTAAGGACATCTTTTCGTCTACAGGTGAGCCTGCCCCGTCATCTCCCTCAAAGTATCTGCCTTCGCCTCCCTCCCCCCTGCATTGGTTGCTGTTTGCACAGGCCAGGTGTAATGAAAAACATAGCACATAACCAGCTATCTCATATGCATGGCCTGTGGTCAACATGGAAACTCTGGTGGGTGGCCCTAGCTTCTCACCTACTATTTCCTGTGTCCTCATTAAGGCTAAAGTCTCCAAATCATGAAAAACAGAAAGTTGACATGAAGCACTCAACTTTATTCTTAGTGAGTCCTCATATTGGAGACCCCCATATGGTAGCCATCCAACAGGGGACCCTTTACCCAGGGAGAACAGAGCTTCTGACTTCAGGTGAGAATCTGCCTAGGAGTTTGATTGAGGCCCAAGTTGTCATTCCCATCAAGAGTGGACACATCTCACCATAGCTTTGCTTTTCCAGCACAGCATCTAAGCAAGATGTTATGCACACAAGAATGACACCCTCCCTCAAAGTGTTATAAGGACAGTCAGACTGGCATGGCTCAGTAGATGGACATGGAGGTTATTGCGCTAAGTGAAGTAAGCCAGTTAGAGAATGGCAAGGAGCATACGATTTCATTTAGTTGTGGAAGCTAATGAACAAAATAACCTGACAAACAAAATGGAAACAGAGGCAGAGACACCTGGACAAGACTCATAGCTATTAGAGGGGAGAGGGTTAGGGTTAGGGATAAACAAAAGGTGATGAGATTAAGCAATGAAAACAAATATATAAACACATAGACACAGAGAGTTGTGATGGCCAGAGGGAAAGGGTGGGCAGTTGGTGGAGGTGGGCAAAGTGGGGGGTGGGGAATGAGGGCAGAAAGAGGATTTGCTTGGGGTGATGGGTGCCCAATACAGGGTGCAATTGTTTTATTGAGTTGTACCCTTGAAACCTGTACCAAATAAATTAAATGGAAAAACACACCTCTAATTAATAAGAAATTTCCACTTAGCCAAGGACTGGTTTGTGAACCATTTGTGGGTGATAGTGTTTAAGTTATTCAATTTTTAAAATCACTACTTGTTCATGAAAATGACATGCCCAAAAATCTGTTGCAGAATGTTGAGACCCATTAAAACAAAGTTGAATGAGAAGAAAATATTTTAAAGTAAAAATAAATTGAAAAAAGAAACCTACCCTCAACTCAAAAGTAATTAAATAAAATACATGAAAATATTTTATATTAAGGACTTTTCCTATAAATTAATATTCATAAGCTAATTTTTTAAATTTTACATTTTGCTATTTAATTTCTTCTTTATAACAGACAAAATCCATCTATTTATGTAAGAAACAACAATTTGCTTTAAAAATTACATTTGATCGAAACACGGTAATAGGTCTTTGAAGAAGATGGTGGCGTCATTGTATTCCAATTAAACCAATTGAGTTAGCCAAATGCATACATGCTGCACACAGAGGGCCAAGGTTAAACACACATTTTTTATTATTTTTATTTTTTTATTATTTTTTTATTCTTAAAATTTTTTTCTTTTTTTTTTAATTTTATTGTTGTATTACATCCATCCCCTTTTTGCTCCCCTCTGTCTAAACACACATTTTTTAAAATGATCCTAAGGTTTTTGCTTGAACACTGCCCAGCCACTTCCCTAGGCATAATGTCCCCATTTCAAATTTTTAAACGTCAACCCAAAAATGAGGTTCAAGAAAGGCAGACCATCATCAGAGGCTCTGGGTAAGGCCTCCAATAGGATCGGTGCCCGGGGGACCATTGGAGCTGGAGGAAGAGCTGTGAATGTTCTGGTGACAGTCACCATGAAAGTCCCCCACCATTAGGCACTGGGCTTCGCCCACCACACCACATCCTGTGCCGGCTGCCGGGCTCAGCCTCCACCCTGCTGCTCACATTCGTGGGCCAACTCTGCTATGCTTGCCATGCTGGCTGCCCTGCTTAGCCTTGGTGAGTTCCCCTGTGGAAGGCAGCTGGGATCTTGGGTACCTGGGGTGACTATGTGTCTCATCGTTCCTGTCTTCCAGGGCTGTGTCTGGGCCCACGGATCGGCGCCCAGAAGCGTGAGTCCTTCCCTGGGTCCCTCTTCTGGGTTCAGACTGGGCATCCTGTCCCCATTTCAAAAATGTGGGTGTTGACCCAAAAATGAGTGTCAGGTGGGGCAGAAAATTGCATCCCCTTGGGGACAAGTGGAGGGGGGCGTGGCTTGAGACTAGTAGCTGGGTGGAAATGAAGGTAAGGGGGGCTCCAGGTGGAACCCCAGGCTCTGATTCTCTTCCAGAGACCATACCGAAACCACTCATCTGGGCCAAGCCTGATTGTGTCATTCCAAAGGGGATGGCAGTGATCATCTGGTGCGAGGGCACCCGCATGGCCATGGAGTATCAGCTGCATTTTGAGGGACAACTTTTTGCCTCAGAGAGACCTAACCCACCTGGAATCACGAACAAAGTCAAGTTTGCCCTCCGGCCCATGACCACAAACACTGCAGGGCAATACAGGTGCTTCTACAGAAACGGGGAGCACTGGTCAGAGCCCAGTGACCCTCTGAACCTGGTGGTAACAGGTAACTGTCCCGTTTTTTAGCCACAGGGCCTTCTCAGCCTGAATCCTGGGGAGGGTCATCCTTCATTAATCGCCTTTCAACTCTTCCAAACCTCACTCAGATACTGTGTCTTGGGGGAGGGGGTTGGATCACTTCCTATAGGGGTTATCTACTGAGAGTGATCTCTCTGTCCCAGGACCAACGTTCTGCAGGTAAGAGATGGCTGGACGTTTGTGTGCAGGGAGGGATTAGTGGGAAGTGTCCCCAAAAGCAGCACCCCTGATGGATTCGGAAAGCTGGCTGGGGCAGATGAGGCTGTAGGGTGAACCGGCCAGACAAATATGGAGCTCCGGACCCTTCTCAGAATTATGCTAGGACCCCACCACCACCAACATCAACCAGTAATCACGTAAGAACCACCCCGAAGGAAGTTCCAGGCAGATACCCTTGCACTTGTAGCATTTGTATTCTTTATTTTTTTAATCCTCAACTAATGATACCTTCATCAATTAGAGAGAGAGAGACCTCAATCAATTGCTTCCTGTATGCGTCCCAACCAGGGATGGAACACACAACCTAGGTGTGTGCCCTGACTAGGGATCAAACCCACAACCTTTCAGTGTATGGAACAATGCTCCAACCCACTAAGCCACCTGAGCCACAAGGCCAGGGTGGCAATTGTATTCTTGCAGGAGTCAAAGTCAGGATACGGAAGTCAATTAGGGCATGAGGAAGAAATGGCGACATAAAAAAAAAAAAAAAAGTCACAATGTAGAGTGGTATAAAAGTGATGGCGAGGATGGGTAACCTTGGGTTCCCTTCACCTGAGGGGAACAGACTTAAGCAAGTGTTGAGTAACACCCAGACGGCTCTAGGACACCCACGTTCACGGAAACACTGTTCACCATCCCCACCAGGTAGAAACAGCCCAAATGCGAATCGACAAATGAAGGGATCAACCAAATGAGATCTAAACTCTGCCCTAGCGGCTGTGGCTATGTTGGCTGGAGCATCAACCGGTACACCAAAGTGTGTGGGTTCAATTCCTGGTAGGGGCCCATGCCTGGGTCCAGCAGAATGGTCTCTCCCTCTCTCTCTCTCTCTCTCTCTCTCTCTCTCTCTCTCTCTCTCTCATCAAGAAACATTTTTTAAAAGGAAGGAAATTCTGACAAGTGCTACACTGTGGGGTTGTACATGTTGAAACAAGCCAGTCATAGAAGAGCAAATACTGTATGATTCTGCTTATCTGAGCTACCTAGAGTGGTCAAATTCATAGAGACGGAAAGGAGAAGGGTGTGTGCAGGGGGCTGGGGGAGGAGAAATAGGAAGTTACAATTTAATAGGGGAAAGAGTTTCACTTTTGCAAGATGAAAACAGCTCTGTGAATGGCCCTGGCTGGTGTGGTTCAGCGGATTGAGCACTGGCCTGTGAACCCAAGGGTCACTGGTTCGATTCCCATTCAGGGCACATAACCAGGTTGCAAGCCAGCTCTCCAGCCAGGTCCGCAGCTGGAGGCAGGTGAAAGACAACCACACACTGATTTTTCTCTCCCTTTCTTCCTCCCTCCCTGTCCTTCTCTCTTAAAAAATAAATAAAGTTTTAAAACCAAAATGTTTAATAAACAAGTAAATAAAAATTAAAAATAACAGCTTTGTGGATGGACAGCGGTGATGGTGGCACATGGTGTGAATGCACTTAATGGCACTAGACTGGACACTTGAAAGTGGGTAAGATAGTAACTTTTAGGGTACATGTATTTTACAGTAATTAAAAATGATATTAATTTTTTACAACATAGATGGCTGCCCCACCCATGAGTCTCTGATATAGTAGGTCAGGGGCAGAACCTGAGAGTTGGCATTTTTTAATCTTCACGTGGGGACATGTTTATTGATTTGAGAGAGAGATCCATGTGACAGAGAAACATCCATCAGTTGCCTTTCTCAGATGCTCTATCTAACGGGGGGGTGAGGGGGGGGGGACACCAAATCTGAAACCTAGGCCTGTGCCCTGACTGGGACTCAAACCTGTGACCTTTCTATTTACCCAACGCCACTCCAACTAAGCAGCTTGCCCAGGGCTGTAGATTTGTGTCTCTAACAAGCTTCCAGGTGATGCTGATGTAGCTGGTCCCAAGGCCCAGCCACTGATGTAGGGCAATTCCCAGAAAGAAAGACTCGTATAAACACCCCTGAGAGCTATGGGGGTGTCTCAGTTATGAAGGGAGAAAGAGATCTTGGAGGGTACCTCCATGACAAAGATAAATTGAGGGTGCAGAAAAGATCAAGATTCTGGGGAGGGACTCCTGGCTGAAAAACAAGGGGGGTTGGGGGGTATAGGAGACAAATAGAGTTAAAGAGCCTAAAACTACCCTCTCTCACAGGGATGTATGACACACCCACCCTCTCGGTTCATCCTGGGCCTGAGGTGACCCTAGGGGACAATGTGACCTTCCATTGCCATCTAGAGACCACGAGCAGATTCTTTCTGCTCAAGGAAGGAAGACCCGGCAGCCGCAAGCACAGATACAGTGAAATTCGAACTGAGTTCCCCATGGGGCCTGTGACCACAGCCCACAGGGGGACATACAGATGTTTCGGCTCTTACAGCAACTACCTATGGTCTTCCCCCAGCGAGCCTGTGGTGCTCCTGGTCACAGGTGAGGAAACCCCCCCATTTTTCCACATCTTCCCCGGGACCCCACATGAGCCTCAAGTGAGGGACAAGTGGGGAGATGTAGACAGAGTACCTGCCACCACTAATGCCTCACCGATGCCCGTTTCCTGGAGGCCCTGGTGGCTCTTCGTGGGGAAGGAAAGGAGAGGCATGGGGAGGGGAGGGCATACAGAGTAGATGAGAAAACCAGAGGAAACCCAAAACCCTTACTTTTTCCCTTGTCCCCATTGTCAGGAGATGTCGGGGACACCAGCCTTGCACCAACAGAACAACCCTCATCTGGTGAGTAGCGGGAAGCTTTCAGCTCCCTCTGAGTCAAAGTTTCCCACTGCCATGACCTACAGGCCCATGGGTCAACCACTCAGACAGCCTTGCCCTTGGAGCCCTTGCATTCTTGCAGGAGAAGATGGGTCTCAAGTCAAAGTCAGGGTCCTTCAGTCAACTAGGAAGCTCATGAGGACAACATGGTGGCACATGAAAAGTCAAAACAGCATATGTGGCATTGAGGTGATGGGGAGGGCAGAAAGCCATATTCAACGAGGTTGCCTCTGTGGGTCTCTCAGAGAAGGAGGCATCCGAACAAATATTGTGGCTGTTGGGAGGAAGAAGGTTCTAGAGAGAGGGAATGGCCAATGCGTAGGCCTTATGGCAGATAGATGGCCAATGGAATGTTTTTAAAGATTTTATTATTTATTTATTTATTTAGAGAGAGGGGAAAGGAGGGGAAAAGAGAGGGAGAGAAACATCAATGTGCGGTTGCCTCTTGCATGCCTCCAGCTGGGAACCAGGCATGCTCCCTGATTGGGAATCAAACTGGCGAACCTTTGATTCACAGGCAGCACTCAGTCATCTGAGCCACACCAGCCAGAGCCAGATGGCCAAATGGCCAATGGAATTAAGGAAGGAAAAAAATATGAGGAGGCCAGTGGGACTGGAAATCATGAGATATGGGGATGGGGTGGAGGTGGGAAGCTCATTTATGACCTTGAAGAAAATAGCAAGAGTGAATTCTACTGTGTGTGAAGGAGAAGAAAAGATGTTGATTGACTCAGTGAGGAAACTGAGGCTCAGAGAGAAGACAAGTCTGGTGTGAAGACACACACAGACTAGTCCCAGAGCTGAATTTTTGTTCATGCCCATCTTGGGTTTTTTCAGATTTTTATTTATTTATTTATTTATTATAATAAATAAAATCTTTTTTTAAAAAGATTTAGTATTTTTAGAGAGAGAGGAAGGGAGAGAGGCAGAGAGGGAGAAAACCATCAATGTACCGTTGCCTCTCACCTGCCTCCAGCTACAGACCTGGCTGGAGGCCTGGCTTGCAACCTAGTTATGTGCCCTGTCTGGGAATCGAACCAGCAACCTTTGGGTTAGCAGGCCGATGCCTTATCCACTGAGCCACCAGCCAGGGCCATTCATCTGTCTTTTGACTATTCTACCCTAATAAGGGCCCTAGGACCTGGATGATGAAGTAGAGCCCTTGAAAGTAATATGGAACCTCATGGGGTGTGTCCAAGGGAAGGAGAGGATGGAGGGCAAGAGGCCAACACTTTCTCTTCTTCTCGCTCACCCACTTTCCTTACTCTCAGCAGATGCTTGGAAGTCCTACTTGTTGACCACGAAGACAGGATTCCAGAAAGGTAAACAGGCAGCCAGGGGCATAGCCTAGCAAGGAGATGGGATGAGATGAGACTCATAGTTTCTTGAGTTGCTCGTGATCATTCTTCTTCTGTTTCAGATCATGCCCTCTGGGGCCACACTGCCGAGACTGTTCTTCGGGTGGGTCTGGCTCTCCTGGTCCTGGTGGCCCTTGTGTGTATCCTGGCTGAAGACTGGCTCCGAGGGACGAAGATGGACAAGGAGAGCAACAGGACTCCGAGTCAGGAACGCAGGATAAGGTTCAGGACACAATGAGCCCTGGGGAAATGACCAAGAGATGCAGTGGCCATCGGTGAAGCTGCCATTGGGCCTTGACCTTGGGTGGTGTGAACTCTGAGTTTGGGGGAAAACCAAGGGACCACTGCAGAGCATTGGATGAATCACCCTGGAGGAAGCAAGAAGGGAAACACAGTTGCTCAACTGCTTCTGCAGGAAGATCCCACTGTCTCTTCTAGGTTCTAAGGATTTTTATTGTTGGATTTATTAGGGTAACACTGGTTATAAAAATTATATATGTTTCAGGCATATAGTTTATAACACATCATCTGTACATTGTATTGTGTGTTCACCATCTCCAAGTCAAGTCACCTTCCTTCACCATTTATCCCCCTTGACCCTCTTCTACCCCCAGCCCCCATTTTCCTCTGGGAATCACCATATTATTGTCTATCTGTGAGGGTTTATTTGGGGTTTTTTATCATGATATTTTTTGTTTTGTTTGTTTTGTTTTTGAATAATCCCTTTACCTTTCTCACCTGGCCCCAACCCTCTCCCCTGTGACAGCTGTTGGTCTTTGACTCTGTGAAATACTACTCAGCTGTGAGAAAGAAGAAACTCTTACCCTATGCAGTAGCATGGATAGTCCTAGAAAGTATTATACTCAGTGAAAGAAGCCAGTCAGAGAAAGCCAAGTACCATAATTCCACTTTTATACGGACTCTCACATGCAGTTTTTTTAATTGTTGCTCTATTACATTTATCCCATTTTCCCCCCACTGCTCTTCCCTGCCCCACCCTCCCCATCTTCCCTCCCACAGTCAATTCCACATGTTGTCCATGTCCATGGGTCGCCCATTCTAGTTCCTTGACTAAACTGTTCCCCCTCTTTGCCTCTTTCTCTCCCTCTCCCTCTCCCTCCCCTCTGCACACTGAAAGCCTGTTCCTTGTTTCCATGCCTCTAATTCTGTTTTGCTTGTTTTGTTCATTAGTCTCCTGTATTGAGTGAGATCATATGGTATTTGTCTTTCACTGCCTGGCTTACAACTTAGGTGCCCATCAGTGGATGAATGGATCACATGCAGTTTTAATAGGTGCTCTTTTCTGTCACTTCTTCCTAGGTCCCTAGAGGGAAGGAGGGAGGGAGGAAGGGAGAGGTGGGTAGGGAGGAACTAGCCTATTGTTTGTTATAAAGATTTCTTGGAAACATTCACACAATACTTCCATTTATTTCTCAATGGCCATAACTTAACGAGATGAGAGGCAAGCTATAAAGGGAAGTTGAGCAATATAGCCTATATTCTAGAATGCTCTGTGGTAAGCTAATACCAATAAAGCGAGGAGTAATATAATAGATTTGCTCTAGACCACTGCAGTCTCTCTTACAAGCGCCTACTATGTGTCAGGAAGTATTGAAAGCATCACACACTAAGGCAAACGTTCTCCCTGCCCTAACAAAGCTGTTTCCCAGAAATACAGACCTTAAAGAAGTGACTACCTGGCACGTGTGGCTCAGTGGATTGAGTGCCCACCTGTGAACCAAAGGGTCACCAGTTCGATTCCTGGTCAGGGCACATGTCTGCATTGTAGGCAGGTCCAAGGGTTGGGGGCACATGAGAGGCAGCCACACATTGATGTTTCTCTCCCTCTGTCTCCCTCCCTCCCTTCTTCTCTCTATATACATAAATAAAATATTTTTTTAAAATAAGAGGTGAGTAGAGTGGTGATAGAGGAACTACCTCATGCCCTTGGAGCCCCCTCCTGCACAGTATTCTATTCAACAGACCTCCAGGAGGGTGGAGATGGGGTTTCTGTTGATGTAAAATGTGTCCATTCATGGGACAAACTCATGCAAAGGCTCTGCTGCAAGACAGAGGGTGGAAAACACTCAGTTCCATAGGGATTTTTGACTGTGACAGAGAGAGTGGCTCTGGGTGATGCTGAGCAAATGCAGAAGAGAGATCAAGCATGGTTACGGGCCCCTCTTGATAACAGCACCTTTGATCCTTAAGGCAATGAGAACTCTTTAAACTCAACAAGGATGTGATGAGATGAAGTGGGTGTGGTAGGCAGTGGGTGTGATTGTAGTGAGAAGAAAATAAGTGGGAAAGGGGGGAAAAAAAACAGAGAGAAGAGGGAGAAGAGTTGAAAATAAGCCCTAACTGGTGTGGCTCTGTGGATTGAGCACTGGCCTTAGAACCTAAGGTTTGCTGGTTCAATTCCCAGCCAGGGCACATAACCTAGGTTGCTAAGCCAGGTCTCCAGCCAGCTTCCCAGCTGGAGGCAAGTGAAAGGCAACTGTACATTGGTGTTTCTCTTCCTTTCTTTCCCCTCCCTTCCCCCCTCTCTAAAAATAATAAAATCTTCCTTTTTAAAGGGGCTCCCCTATTTCCGGGGTGGACAACCAGGAACATAGGGTGCCATCAGTAACCCCAATCGGGTTCCAGCTGTGGGTGAGGGGTACAGTCTTGAGACTTCATAAACATATACTCTCCCACTTTGTTCTCCTTTTTCAGGATTTCCCTAATTAGCTGGGGTTGCTTTAGGTTTCCGTGTTAACTTTAGTAACATGACTGCTATTGCAGTATTAGCAAACCCTTCCATAGTGTCCCGTGGTTCTTTCATTTTTGTGGTGAGAATAATTAAGACCTAGTCCCTTAGCAGTTATAAAATACTGTTGTCTATCTTCACTGTACTGTGCATTAGACCTCCAGGACTTATTTATTTAACAGTTGCAAGGTTTTACCCTTAACCAACATTTCCCCATTTCCCCCAACTCCAGCCCCTGGTAACTGCCATCTTCTGCGTTCCTACCAGTTCAGCTTCTATAGATTCCCCATATAAATGAGATCATGCCGTGGTTGTCTTTCTTCGTCTGGCTTATTTGACTTTGCATAAATGTCCTGAAGGCTCATTCGTGTTGGCCCAAATGGCAGGATATTTCTCAATCTCATGGCTGAATAGCGTGTGCATGTATGTGCGTGTTTGAAGCAGGCACCTCTACACCACACCACAGCTCCAGCCCACATCCCTTGTTCAGGGGCCACCTGCATTTTCAGATTGATGCTCCAGTGTCCTGGTCTCATGGGGACAGTAGAGGTGACAGGTAAAGACTGACACAGCCTCTCCTCTCCTCACCTCAGCCCACCTCTCTTCCTTCTGCATTTACCCCAGGTTCTTGTGAATTCCCAGTTACAACAATAAGGCAGGATCACCCGTCTGCCTTCCTTGTCTTTCTTCATCCTGTTTCATACAACACATCTACTGCAGAATCAGGAAGTGGAGGGAGAGGACCAAATTCGGTCTCTGTGTTAAAAAACAAACAAACTAATACCTGTTTCTGAGGCAAGCCTTGTCATCTCTCCCCCTTCCATTGGCCAAAAGGACATTCTTAGCAATGTCATGAGGGCATGCTGTCATCCTAGGGATCTGCTAGCTATCCTCAGTCATTACCCCACCACCCCTACAGGGAACAAAGTTTCCCAGCACGGAGTTAGGGACAGGAGTCCAAGCTCCAGAACACTGCATCCATTTTGCAGAAGAACATCCATCCCTCTAGTCTTGCCAGTCCAGGAATGTGGGGAGCAATTTCCCTGACAGATGACCCCCACCAGCAGTGTTTTCTTTGTCCTCTCTGTTACTCCTCAGTCACTGGCAACTGGTTTCTCACCCCACACTTCCTCTGAAGCTGTTGTCATGACAACACAAATGAGCTTCCTGGAACATGGCAGTGGACATCTCTGAGTCTTTGATCTATGTTCCCCAGCTGGCTGCCCATGACCACTTCCTCCTTGACTTGACACTTTGTTGGCTTCCTCTGCTCACTCGAAGGCTATTCTTGCAGCAACACCAGGGGTGCAGGCTCTCCAACACCAAAGCTCTGGGGTTCCCTGGAGGACCCTCCTTTCTCAGGACACAAGTGTGGTTTGATCATGTTGAAATCCATGGCTCCAATTTCTCCAAGACAGATGCCCAAACCAGGTTCTCTGAACCCTTATTTTTTTTAATTAAGTTTATTTATTGTTAAATTTTTTTTCTGGAACTTCAAATCATGTATCAGCTTTTTCCAATGAATCTGAACTCGTCCTCTTTCTACCTACAAACTTGTTCTCTGACTTGTAAAGAGACTCACTGTGTTTGCAGTCACTTTGCTTAGGAAAATGCCTCTCATGAATCAGCAGGTAATTATCACTTGTGGATTTGTGGATAGAGATGTATAGATGTATATTTTAATTTTTTCTCCCAACAGGTATCTTTATGTCTATTTTTTTTGACATTCTCATCAGGTAAAGGTTATAGAAAAACTTTTTTTTTTCCATAAGGTTCAGTACCCAAGTGCATAATATGTATTTTTCCTTCATTCTTATGCCTTAAGTTGATAGAATTTTACACTTGAAACCTACATAATCTTTTTTTTTTAATATTGCTATGAGCAATGTTTGTTTTTTACTATTTTTTTCTTCTACAATTTTTATGGTTTGGGATCTAACTTTTTTTTTTAGATTTTTTTTTATTTATTAACTTTAGAGAGAGAGGGGAAGGGAGAGAGGCAGAGAGGGAGAGCGACATCAATTTATGGTTGCCTTTCACCTGCCTCCAGCCATGGACCTGGCTGGAGACCTGGCTTGCAACCTGGTTATGTGCCCTGACTGGGAATCAAACCAGCAACCCTTGGGTTCACAGGTCAGCACCAATCCACTGAACCACATCAGCCAGGGCTAGGGATGCTTCCTTTTTCAATAAGACCACCAATCCTGTCCAATTAAGAGTCCACCTTTATTCACCTTGCTTAACCTTCAAATCTCCTAAAAGCCTTACCTCCAAATACAGTCACACTGGAGGATTAAGGCTGCAACAAATGCACTGGGATTGGGAAGAGACACACACAATTCAGCCCATAGCAGTGACCTCTGGGCAATCTACCCACTAGGTGCCAGGAGCACCCCCCAACTGTGACAACCAAAAATATCCCTAAACATTTCCAAGTGCCCCTATGGGGACAACATCATCCCCAGAGAACTAATGGCTTTGGAGGCTATAAACAGGGTGATGGGAGAGAACATGGTGAGGGAGGGGCCTGCATGCAGGAAGCTGCTGGGTGAGACAGTGGTGACTGTGCTAAGAAGAGGTGGCATGTGAAACAGCTGTGACACCCAGAACACCCACCCACCCAGCAAGCAAAGGGCAGCAAATGCAGAGCCTAAGGTGGGTGCACCCGCAGGGAACTAGCAGGAGACCCAGCCCAGCTAGAGCAAAGGGGACTGGAGAGATTCTTCAGAAGGGTGAGCAGGGCCACCCTTCTGCAGGGCCAGATAGAGACCTTCATGTTTGCATAATATCTTAATCTGTTTACCTTTTCCATCTTTGCTTTGATTCTTCTCATGGACATGGAACCTAATGCAGAGTTCTCTGAAAATAGGGTTATCTTACTTTAAGCTGAGTTTGGAGAATCACCCTGGGCTTGCTTTTCCCCAAATTGAGTGGTTGAAGGTGGTTATTAGTTTCTGGCCAAGAATCATCCAAGACAGGGTTTCTCAACCTTAGCTGCTGTTGAAATTTGGGACCAAGTACTTCTTTGCTGTGTTGGGGGTGGGGCTGTCCTGCACACTGGGGGGTGTTTAGTGGCATCTCTGTACTCCACCCATCAGACAGAAGTCACCAGCATGCCCTCCCCCCGAGCTGTGCCCACCAAAAATGTCTCCAGACATTGGGTTGGAAAGCGGGGGAGACAGGCATGCCCCTGCAGTTGAGAACCACTATCCAGGCCACATCTG
The DNA here is from genome assembly GCA_004026585.1 of Noctilio leporinus. Taxonomy (NCBI): domain Eukaryota; kingdom Metazoa; phylum Chordata; class Mammalia; order Chiroptera; family Noctilionidae; genus Noctilio; species Noctilio leporinus. The sequence continues at coordinate 35,475 of PVIW01007675.1, forward strand.
GGAGGTTTGGTGGCTGTGTTTTCTCTTCCTCATAGCCTTAGTCGCTTACTAACAGAATCTGTAACCAATGAATCAAGTGGCTGTGTTTACGTAACCTTGTGTCCTTGCTGGGATCCTGAGGCTGTGAACGGTTGACCAGGACAAAACAAAAGGGACTTTTCACCCAGCCCTGGTCCCCAGGAATGTGGGGGCCAGGTTGATGGCAGCCCTGAAAACACCAGAAACACCGGGATGACGCACACCAGACCACCACTTAACTGGCATGGAGATCCTTATCAGAACGCAGACCAGGGAGTGGTCATAAAGGTGTTCAAGGCCAAAACTCCCCTGAGGACTCAAATTCCACAGACTGAACATCACCAGCTGTATTCCACATTCCCTTCCCATGTGTCCCCCTCCGGACCTGGCTCAAGGGAATGGGGATGTTAAGGTCTGTACCTGCCACCTTCTCAGATTTCCAGACTCTATCGATAAAAGCACAATTATGCTCCCACCCCAGTCTCTGCTGAGTGGTGACAAGCATCCTGAGTCCTGAGCCCAGTTGCCCTGCAGTTATTATATGTGGTGGGAACTGTCGTGGGCATGGCAGGCTGTTTACCAGAACCCTAGTCTCTGTGCACTAAAAGTGAGTAGCACAATCTGGTATCAGCCTAAAACTCCAAAACAGTCAAGTTCAGAAGCAGGAAGCAGGTGTGTGGTTTCCAAGGGGTGGGGAAAGGGGAAGCACAGGGGCTGCTTCATGGGCAGAGGGTTTATTTTAGTAGGGGTGAAAAAGTTCTGGAAACTAGATGGTGGTGATAGTTGCTCAACATTGTGAATATTCCAAAGGCTGCTGAAGCATACACCTTCAAACAAGTCCAACCATGCTTGGATGTCCTGTGTATTTTGCCACAATAAAAAATATTTTTTAAAAAATGTCCCCCACTACCCAGATGGGTAGGTCCAGTCTCCTTCCATCACCATTGACCTCCTCCTGCCTTTCCCTTCTTCTACCTGGAAAATATTATGCTCAGTGAAATAAGCCAGTCAGTGAAAAACAAATACCAGATGATCTCACTTGTATGTGAAATCTAATGAGCAAAGTAAACAGATGATGAAAATAGAAACAGGCATAGATAGACACATGGAAGACTGACAGCCATCAGGGGAGGGAGGAAGGACCAGCTAAAAGATGGTGAAGGGATCAGTCAAAGGCCATACATGCATGACCCATGGACACATGGACACAAATAGCAGTGCGGTGATGACCAGAAGGAAGGGGGTTCTGGAGGCAGGGGAGAGGTGGGCAAAGAGGGGAGAGATATCTGTAATAGTGTCAACAATAAAAATAAAGAAATATAAATTTAAAATAATAGTAACTAAAGGCCACTTGGGAGAAGGAGGAAACACCTCATTGACTCTGACATTAGAATATCATAAAACTGCCCGGGTTGGTGCGGCTCAGTGGATAGGCACTGGCCTGCAAACCAAAATGTCACTGGTTCGATTCCCAGTCAGGGCACATAACCAGGTTGCAAGCCAGGTCTCCAGCCAGGTCCTCAGCTGGAGGCAGGTGAAAGGCCACCATACATTGATGTTTCTCTCTCTTTCTTCCTCCCTCCCTGCCCTTCTCTCTAAAAATAAAATCTCAAAAAATAAAAAGAAAGAAAAGAAAAGAAAAAACCACAAGCCACACCAATCATGTAGATTCATGGGGTACAATTAAGTTAGCCCAAGGAACACCTGAAGTAGGGCAGAAAGGTAGGGGGCAAAAAAATCCACAATCATCTATAAAAGTTGGAATATTTTTTCCCAGACTAAGTATGGCAAGTATAAAGTTTATGTTAAGTTAGTATCAGGGTCTATTAATAAATGCAACTTCACATGTCATGCATTGCCTTTTTATTATCCTGTATCCCTGTGAAAGAAAAGAAACATTTGACATAAGTGTAGTGACTTGTGCAGAATTCCCTGTAACATGGAGTGTGTGTAAGCCGGTGCTCAGTTCTCTAATTTTGACCCAGTCGTGAACCTTTGACTGTTTGGTCTTCTTCAGGGAGATGTCAGAGAGACAAACTTACTAGAACATCATCTCAGGGTGTCCAGAATTGGAAGTCACAATCGGAGGATCTGGTCACCCAGGCCTTCTGACAGTCGATTGTCAGCCCGGGGTTGCTCTCTCTCAACTCCTGCAGCAGCTTCCGGATTTCCATACTACACTCACCCAGCTTCAGCCTGAGGGTCTTTAAATGACCAGGACTGTGTTTCAAAGCCTCCAAGAGCACCGTGATTCCACTCTGCTCCAGCATGTTCTGGCCCAAGTCCAGAGCCTCTAGTGTCTGGTTGCTGGTGAGCATAGAGGCAAGATCCTGGCAATAGGAAGATGGAATGGAACAGCCATAGAGCCTGTTGGAAAAGAACAAGTGCCAAATCACCAGCTGAACAAGTCCTTACTCAGCACCTACCAATTGCCAGCCACATTCCGACTTACTGGGGACCTAGTAGAAAGATGGGAGGAAACTTGTTTTTGTTGTTGTTGTTGTTGTTTTAATCCTTACCTAAGGAAGGGAGAGAGACACACACACAGAAAGAGACAGATAGACATTGATGTGAAAGAGAAGCATTGACCAGTTGCCTCCCATATGGGCCCTGACCAGGAATCAAACCCACAACCTATCAGTGTGTGGGATGACGTTCCAACAGAGCCACCTGGCCAGGGCAACAGTTTTCTTCATCATGAAGATTATTTTGGTGACATTGAAGACAACCTGGGTAAGCTCTTAGGATAAGTCAGCCAGAGAGAAGATCAGGCAGGTTGATGGTGGTCAGCAAATTCCTCATTGGGGAGATGATAGGAGAAAAACTAAAGGGCAGTGTGACTAAACCATTAGGGGTCATGGGGGAAGAAAGGCAGTGTGCCTAGGACAACACACTATGGCTCATGATGTTTAAAGAGGACTCCCTAAGTGTCTTGTAAGCCATTGTAAAAACCTTCCAATTCGATCTGCAGTAATAGAGGAGGCTTTTGAGTCTTTTGAAATATAGGTGCTATGGTTTGACTTGCACCTTGGGAGGTACTTCAGGGCGGTGGGTGGAGAAAAAGCTTCAGACAGTCAGAACCAGCACCTGCGGACCAGCTCAGAGATCATGCAACACAGTCCATGGGATGCTTGGTGGCTCAGAGAACTGTTACCAGTAGAGGGGAAGAAGGTCATCTTCTAGGTCTCCAGGAGGAGATGATTCAAAATGGCTTGAGTATAAGGTGTTAAGTGAAAGAAAAAGTGAAAGACCAAAAGGCGCAGAATTCTGCAACTAGAAAGGGACTGTTATCTTTTAGACCACACAGCAAGTTGACTGAACAACATTCACTGATACATGGGACATCATCATGGCTTCTGTTTCTCACCTGCTTTGCCCAGAGATCCTTCTAGACCAAAAAAAATGAGACAGTGGAGGACAGAGGGAGGCACTTTTGGGGGAGGATACAGCTCTGTCCAGCTGATCTAGTGCCTGGTGCACTGGCTTCAGACACACTGACCACTAAGCCACGTGCCTTTCAGCGTCTCACCTCTGCACACCAACTATCCTTCTGCTGTCCCAGGCACTGTGACAGAGAGATACATATAGGAGATTAAATTCAGTCAAGTTTGAGCTCCCCTGAGTTGAGTGTTGGCAAAATAAAATTTAAGATGGGTAAATGAATGAACGAATTGTGGTGTATCCAGACAACAGTATATGATTTAGCAATAGAAGGAGAGAAGTATTTACACCTGTTACAATGTGGACAGGCCTTAAAACATTATGGAATATCACTTGACTATTAAAAAATCATATTTACCATGTGATTTCACTCATATGTGGAATCCAAAAAACCAAATAAACAAAATAGAAACAGATACATATATACAGATACATAAATAACAGATACATAAATACAGATACATAAATAACAGATACATAAATAAACTGACAATTGACAGAGAGGAGAGCATTTAGGAGGCTGGGTAAAAAAAGGTGAAAAAATTAAGCAAAAAAAAAAAAATCTCTCAAAGACAAGACAACAGTATGATGATTACAAGGAGGAAAGGAGATGGGGGAGGTAGAAGAGGGTAAAGGGGAGATAAATAGTAACAGAAGAAGAGTTGACTTAGGGTGGTGAACATGTAGTACAATATACAATGGTGTATTATAGAATTGTACCCCTGAAACCTATGTAATTTTATGAACCAATGTCACCCCCAATAGATTCAAAAGTAAAAAAGAAAAAAATAATCATCATAAAGGAAAAACTAAATGTCAGAAGTCACAGCTAAAAGCCATCAGATGGGATCTGAACTGTGTTGTGACATCAAAGCCCCCTGTTCCATGCTTGTGCTATACTTTGGGGTCTTGTTGAGACCCCAAAACGATGCACCCCAATCTCTGGATGCTGTGAATTTTCTTGCTCATCATCTTCACCAGCACCCAACTCAGGGGGAGCTCATACTTGACTGAATATTGGAACCCTCCTGAGGAAGCCTGACCATCAAGACTTTTGAAGAGTTCCCCAGGGAAAACCAAGATGGAAAACAGAAGTACTTCATGTTCTAGTGTCCTCTCTGCTCCCTGCAAGGCTGAGGCAGTACTTACATGGCCCTGGCTCTCTTCCCACTAGGGTTCTACTTGCAAAGTACATTGCATCCATGAGACACACTTAACAGAGATTTGAAGAGAGATGTGGTGGAGATTTTCCTGCTGATGGAGATTTTGCATTTCCTGGAGTTAGGATCACCCGTGGTCTCTGGGCACTGATCCTGGGCAGGGCCACTGTGTTCTAATCACTAGACCCAGCAGAAGCAGATTATTCCTGAAGTCTACTTCCCCTGAGACCATCTCTACCTCCATCGACTCCTCCAGGCCTCCTGAATGACTTTGTAACCACCCAGTGACCTGTACTCAATTTCTGCGGAGGTTCACTCCTGACATCGAACCAGGAACAATACAATTGTAGTCTGTATCTCAAAATATTTCAGGAAGGTTAAATATTTCTGAAACATGGTTAACTGGAGCAAAGTACCTACCCCAGGCATTTTAGGTTACAGTTTGGCTTCTTCAAAGCCTCACAGAGGAACCACAATCCTGCATCAATGGGATTGAGACCCAAGTCCAAGTGCGTCAAACTGGAATCCCCTTGGAGAAGTTTTGAGATATATTTGCAGCCACGTCCGGTTATGCTGCACTGATACAACCTGCCGAGACAGTCATAAGGAGAGAAGTCTGTTACTGTCTGTGACATATGGCCCCTGATGCAGCTGCTACTTCCAATGCCATGTAGCTTCTACCTGAGACACCTATTCCCAGGCAGGCTTGAACATAACATACACAGAGAATGATGGTTATGTTCTCTCTACCTCACTAGGTGGTGGGAGGGAGGACTGGCCTTCAACTGCCACCTTTTATTATGAATAAACACACACACACACAGCCCATGGGGACTTACACCAGGATCTGTAGTTGACAGTCAGGGTAACTCAAGCCCTCACACAGAAGTTGCACCCCACCATCCCCCAAGTCATTCTTGGCCAAGCACAGGTGTGTCAGCTTCTGGTTGACAATCAAAGCAGAAGAGAGCTCCTTGCAACAGGCTGCTGTGAGCTGACAGTTTTCCAGCCTGCAAAAACACCATGCCCATGGTAAGACACACAGACCATTTCTGAAAGCCAACCTTCTGATGGACAGTTTCTCTGGTTAATTCCCCACCCTCTCTATCTTGCATCATGAAGGACCAGCAATGAGGCATGCAAAAGGTAGGATTCATCCACCTGGGATCAGAAATGGAAACCAGATGTCACCCATGTCAGTAGAAGGTCCCACACATGTTGTCCTGGAAGTCCAGGATTACCACTCTTCTCCATGTGACCCAGAACTAAAACGGAAATGGTCCACGGAAGAGAAACTTACGACAACTTATGCAGGAGACACTTTGGGTGTCTCAATGTGGCACACAGCAACTTGACACCATCATCCCGGAGCTCACTGGCAGCCAGGTCCAGAAATTTCAGGGATTGGTTGATGTTGAGAGCGAAGGAGAAATCATCCCACTGTTGAAGGATGTCAGAACAAGGCCCCAACCTGTGTAATACATGGCGGCAAGTCATTCTCCGGCGACGAGAGACCCTATCAGCTTATTACACTTCCCCAAAGATCATATCCTTGATTTGCATCACGTTCTGCTCCAATATGTATCTTTTAGACACATCACTTATCAGCTGCTTTCCCAATTCAATGAAAACACCACCACCATACAATATATTATCAATAAGGATAAGAGCTACCATCTGTGCCTGGCCCCTATGCAAAGCAGTTATCTCACATTTCATTTGGTTCTCAAAATACCATTTATGGATAAAGATCATATAGATCATAAATAGCAGAGCAAGGATTTGAGCCCATTTCCAAATTCAAAAGCCCGTGCTGCCAGCCAGTAGCTCAAGTTGCTACTCAACTGAGCGAGGAGGGGTAGAGCGTGATGATAACCAGAGCATTCACTGAGGAAGGGGCAGTGTCTCAAACCAGTGAGCCACCAGGAACCAGGACCCTCAATTGCTTCACAGGGTCACTGAGAGGCCAATTTAGGTCGATGGCTGCTGCGAATCATAGCATTGAAGGCAATATGCCACCTGAAATACCACGTCCCTAACCAAGAGGATAACAAAATTCTGGGTGTTTCTTTGCATTGAGGGCTCATTATTCAACGCAGTAGGCCAGCTGGCTGGACATAGCGTGGAGGCTGAATCAGGTTCTATTGGAGAATACTCTCCGCCATGTGGCATGACATGATGTCCAATCAGAGCTCGCCCAGCGCACTACAGTGACATGAGATGTACCTGAGATACTGGAGGTTGCATGCCCTGTGCTTCAGGGCCTCACACAACAGCAGCAGAAGCATCGTATCACTGTAGACAGCACCTTCCAGGGTCAGGTTGGTCAGGGTCTTCTTACCGATGAAAGCCAGACAGAAGTCCCGATATGCATCAGTGGGGGAGACGTTCTTAATCCTAGGAAACGTAGGAGAGGGAGGGGTTCCATCTTGGTGCTGAAGGCAGTTGGGGCTCTGAACACCTAGTGAGAGGTTGCACAGCAGGATAGGAAAGGGGAGGGTGTTCCTACACACTGACTTGAAGGACAAGCCAACAGAATGACAGATGGGAAAGAGAAAAAGTAAGGGCTGTGAGTAGAAGTATGTGATGTTGGGGGGAAGGTGGAATCAGATGATGAGGAAGTTAGCATACCCTTCTCTTTGCTCATGCTTTTCCCAGGATGAAATATCCCTATCCTTGTGTTTTGTGTTCCATCATTTCCTTCAGCATTCAGCTCATAAACTCCTTCCACACCTCAGTGTCTACACCTATTTCTAACCACCACAAATCACTTTTCCTTTTATCCCCACGTGGTCTGCATTTCTACAAAGCATTGCTGAGGTAGGCTACAGTGAGTTCTGGTTTCTAAGTTAGTGAGTAAATTGGAGACTCCTTGATCATATGGGCCAAGAAGGTGGTTTTTTGTTTTTGTTTTTTTTTTTAATTTCCTTGTCATCTAGCATGATTTCAGAATTTTAAATGGAACTAAAGTAAATTTGAAACAATACAATAACATGGATTTTTCTCTCATCAAACTCTGGGCTTCAAGAATGGCAACAGCTATGTACCTATTAATAATTATTTTGCATGTAAATGGATTAACTGCTCCAATCAAAAGACATGGAGTAACTGAATTAGTAAGAAAAATTAAAAACAAACAAGACCCACCCTGGCTGGTGTGGCTCAGTGGATTGAGAGCTAGTCTGTGAACCAAAGGATCACCAGTTTGATTCCCAGTCAGGGCACATACCTGGGTTGCACACCAGGAGCCCAGTTGGGGACATGTGAGAAGCAACCACACATTGATGCATCTCTCCCTCTTTTTCTCTCTCCCTTCCTCTGTCTCTTAAATAAAATCTTTTTTTAATAAATAATTAAAAAATAAAACAAGACCCAAGTGCTCATTGACAGATGATTGGATAAATAAGAAGTAG
>PVIW01007675.1:43606-69925 GCA_004026585.1 Noctilio leporinus
AAAAAAAAAAAAAAAAAAAAAAAAAAAAAAAAAAAAAAAAAAAAAAAAAAAAAAAAAAAAAAAAAAAAAAAAAAAAAAAAAAAAAAAAAAAAAAAAAAAAAAAAAAAAAAAAGAAGTAGTACATATATAACAGAATATTACTCAGCCATAAAAAAAAAATGAAATCTTACCATTTGTGACAGCATGGATGGACCTAAGAGAGTATTACATTAAGTGAAATAAGTCAGGCAGAGAAAGACAAGTACCCTCTGATTTCACTGATAGGTGGAATCTAAAAGATAAAATACATAAATAAAAACAAACAAAAGAGGAGAAACAGCCCTGGCTGGTAGCACAGTGGAAAAGGCGCCGGCCTGAGAACCCAAAGGTCGCAGGTTTGATTCCCCAGCCAGGGCACATAACAAGGTTGCAAACCTGTTTATGCTCCAGTCAGGTCTGTGGCTGGAGGCAGGTGAAAATGCAACCATACATTGATGTCTCTCTCCCTCTCTGCCTCTCTCCCTCCCCCTCTTTCTAAAATAATGAAATAAAATCTTTAAAAATAAATAAATAAATAAAATAACATAAAACACACACACAAAAAAAAAAAGAGGAGAAACAACTCAGCACCTAAAATATTGTACACTGGAAACATATAATCTTATTAACCAATATTACCCTAATAAATTAAATCTTTTAAAGTACATGTTGATGAGAAAAGCATATTTTTCCTAGCACCTTTCATGTAAGAGCCTGTCTGCCTCATGTTATACAATAATGGGGATGCTGGCTCAGGAATTGCCCTGGGCACATAGTGGGAGATAACAAGGGAAAAGGACTTTTCTCAGGGCCTCTTGTTAAAAAATGTGGAATCCGCCCTAATCTGAGATACAATCAACACCCACATTACACCTCTTCTACTACCCTCTTATTTCAGGTCTTCATTTCCCTTTTATCTTCAGAGCTTTTTAACCTATTTTTATGTAGAAGCCAGCACTTCATCCTTGTGTTGTGAAATCCTTTCTCCTGAAACCTGTCAGGGGTCTTAAAATGCCTGGCTCTTTGTGTTTAGATGGTGAATATTCATTCCTTGTGGCTCATCTGAAAAAAGTTTTCAAAATTAAATTTCCACCACAGAAAGAGTCAGAATAAGCAAGATGCCACCTGCCCAAAGCCTTTTTAAAAATTGTCCTAAACTCCTTTTTTTAATGAATATTTTATTGTTGCTCTATTACAGTTGTCCCAATTTTCCCCCTTTACTCTCCTCTGTCCTGCCCAGCCCCCACTCCCACAGTCAATCCCCACCATGTTGTCCATGACACAAATTAGAAGCATCTCCTTTTTTTGAATTTATTGATATTTTAGAGAGAGAGATGGATAGGCAGAAAGACATTGATTTGTTGTTCCACGTACTTATTCATTGGTTGATTCTTGTATGTGCCCTGACTGGACATTGAACCCACAACCTTAGCACATCAGGGCAATGCTGTAACCAACTGAGTACCTGGCTAGTACTCAGTTCTAAGCCTTGCCTTCTGTAATGACTTACAAACAAGAACAATGTAAGCTTTTGAGGGCCATACAGAATAAATTGACACCTGTGCTGCCACCAGTCTATGACAGATTTTGTTGCTACCTGTCACCTGACATCAGCAGGTACTGATCATTGCTGTGGGCACAGCTATTGTTTCATTTTCAGCAACTTCATTAAGGTTTTGAAGGCATGTTGGCATAAATGAAAGCTCCAGCAACTGAGAAAGGGTATCTACCCCTTGAACCTGCATCGGTTGAAAATGGTGTCCTCATAGTCACCTGTCCAGGTGGCCCACATCATGATTCACAACTGCCACAGCCCACCTGACCTCACACTCACTTCTCAATTGCAGTCCACACATTAGTTATAAATTCATCATTGCCTCACCAATGCAATCTCTTTGCCTCATTTTCTTCTTCTTCTTCTTTTGCTTCTTTTTTTAATTTTTCAATTACAGATGACATTCAATAGTATATTGGTTTCAGGTGTACAACATAGTGATTAGGCATTTACATAATTTATGAAGTAATTCCCCCCCAGTAAGTCTAGGGTCCACTTGACACCCTACAGAGTTATTGTAATATTATTGACTATATTCTCTATGCTGTACTTTACATCCCTGTGACTATTCTGTAACAACCAATGTGTACTTCTCAATCTCTTTACCTTTTTCACCCAGCCCCTCAACATCCCTCCCATAGGTCAACCATCAGTCTGCTCTCTGTATCTATCCGTCTGTCTTCAGCAACAAGTTCTTTTCATGTATTTGAAACTTTTCTGTCTAGAATAGCTCTCAAAACCCACCCAGGTCTACTTCTGACATTCATGTGCCTATATTTCCTATGGGCCAAGTTTCAAACATGCCTGGAATGTATGGAAAGATCCAAAGTCTTGGCCAACTTTCATGAAAATGACTTAATGTTGCATCATTCAAATGCACCCACAGTGGGTGATTGCAAACATCCAACCTCTTGGCCAGATTTCATGAAAAATGACTCAATGTGATATATATGATTCTCCCACTGGACATCTTTAAGGATAGGAGTCACTTCCTTTCTTTGTATCCTGAGCACCTGGCTGGTCAGTGCCTGGTCAGGTAATAAAATACTGCTCTTCCATTCAAAATGCTTGGGAACAGCCCTGGCTGAGTTGCTCAATTGGTTGTAGCATCAGCCCATGCATCAAAAGGTTGTGGGTTCAATCTCTGGTCAGGATGCATAGGAGAGGCAACTGATTAATGTTTCTCTCCCACCAATGTTATCAATGTCTCTCTCTCTCTCATCAATAAACATATCCTTGAATAAGGATTTTAAAAACACTGGGAAACACCCTTTGTCCTTCTACTTACACCACCTTCTGGAGATGACAGCCGACACGGGTTATCTGCTCACAAAGAATCCTCACAGAGGAGGGGGACAGGAAGCTTTGGCTCACATCCAGACAACTCAGGCTCTTGTTTGAACTGACCACGGAGCAGAGATCTGTCCAGAGACCAAGAGCATGGTGGTCATGCTGCCACCTGGGAGAAAGTGACAGAAAAGAGCACCTATTAAAATTACACATGGGCTTCCACATATAAGGGAAATCCTATGGTACTTGTCTTTCTCTGACTGGCTTATCTCACTTAGCATAATAATCTCCAGGTCCATCCATGCTGTTGCAAAAGCAAAGAGTTTCCCTTTTTTACAGCTGCATAGTATTCCATTGTGTAAATGTACTATAGCTTTTTTATCCATTCTTCTACTGATAAGCACTTAAGCTATTTCCAGATCTTGATTATTGTCAATAATGCTGCTATGAACATAGGGATGCATATATTCTTTTTAATTAGTCTTTCTGGTTTGGTCCCCAGTTAGGGTGTGTATGAGAAGCAACCAATCAATGTTTCTCTCTCGTATTGATGTTTCTCTCCCTCTCTTTCTCCTTCCCTTCCCCTCTCTCTAAAAATCAATAAGTGTATCCTTAAGTGAGGATATTTTTTAAAAGTAAGTTGTCAGAAGGGAACATATAGAAAATGCTAAGAGTGTCTAGGGATTTCCTGAAACCATTCCCCAGATGAAAACTATAACAGTAAACTAGAAGGAGGCTGGATTTCAGATGGTGAGCACACAATGGTATAGACAGATGTCATATTATAAAGGTGTACACCTGAAGCTTACATATTATTAATCAATGTTACTACAATATGCTTGACAAAAAATAATGATAAAGTTTTCAAAGCCTCCATTCTTAACCTGAATATCATGATATCTGTCTTCAATGGTGAGCTGGTAGGAAGAAATTCCAGCAAGAAGAAAGTACCCATCTTAAGCCACATGGAGCAGGGCACTGTCTCCTCCAAGGGAGCGTGGATGAGGCTAAAGGTGGAAAAAGTAGCCGAATAAAAAGAGGTCTTACCTCTCCGCCCACGTGTGTGATTCCGAGGCACAGTCATTCTCCAGAAATACCCCCTTTTCCACCTGCAGTGACATTTTCTGCAAGCTCCGACAATGCTTCACACAGAAGGATGCACGCACAAGGTCCGTTTTGTTTTGCAAGTGCAGGGACATTTCCCTGACCTGGGCCATGGCCTCCTGCACCAACGGCTCCTCCTGAGATTCATAAAGACAGTACAGCACCTCCTTCACATCCACTGCGAAGGACGAGGGCTGGCACCCACCACACAGGGACCTCAGTAATTCCCCCTGGAGCCCCGTGGACACTGTGCAGCCGAAGGTGGTCTCCAGCTCCCTGGCCCTCTGCTGGTTCAAGAGGCCGAATAAGAAGTAGCCCACCAGGGTCAGGCTGGGGTTCCTCAGTCTCTCCTGCTTGGAGAGCAGCATCCGCACGTCCCCAACGTCGCGCCCGCCGATGTCCACGTCTGCGGGCTCCGCGCTGTGCAGCACGTAGAACACGGCCGCCAGGAACTGCTGGACGCTGAGGTGCACGAAGGAGAGGCAGCCCGCACACTCGGGGTCCCTGTGCATGATGTTCCCGTCCAGGAAAGGCCTGAGGTCGCACTCGCTGACCCCGAGGCGCCCGAGGTCCGGCACACGCAGCACGGACGTCTGCGCCCACACTCCCCAGGCGGCCAGCAGGCTCCCTGCCCGCAGCGCGCGCAGGGGCCCGGGCGGGCGGCAGGCGGGGCCCGGTGGGACCCGGCTGCACACAAAGCTCAGGAACAGCGAGGTGGCCGTGCCGCACGTGCGGGCCGGGTCCTCGCCCTGGCGCAGCTGCTGCTCCAGGGACGCGCAGGTGAGCCAGCACACTGCGGGCGCTGCGCCCAGGTGGAATAGGGCCGCGTTGCTCTTCATGCCCTCGAAAGCCTGCAGGGCTCGCTCCTCCTGCTCGAAGTGCCTCAGGAAGTACTCCCGCCTGCCCAGCTCTGACAGCCCCTCCACCTCGATGCAGAGGGGCTGCTCCACCAGGGGCCTGAGCTCCCTCAGGGCTCCTGGGCGCGTGGTCACCAGCAGCATGGCCTTGGGCAGCAGCTTCCTCTTGAGCAGGCTGCCCAGCAGCACGGGCACGGGCTTCTGCTTCTTCCAGTCGCCACAGAGGTCGCGCATGAGTGACCCCGCGGGAACGCGCAGCTCATCAAACCCGTCGATGACAAAGAGGACGTTCCTGGCTTGGGCTGGGATCTCAGGGGTGGCTTCCTGCGCCTCTGGCCTGTTCTTAGAGATCAGCTCTGCGAAAGTGCAGGTGCCCTGGTGGCTGAGCTCCTTGCAGCTGAGATAGAAGGCGGACTTGCGCGTCCTGAGGGCTTTGTCCTGTCTCCACTGGAGCATCCACTTCTTGGCCAGGGTGGTCTTCCCCACGCCGGCAGGGCCATGCAGCACCATGGTCAGTGGCTTTAGCTCTGTGGGTGATTTGGAATGCCAGAACGAGGTGAACTTTTGGCCTCCCTGGGTGACTTTATAGCGAAAGTCATCACCATCCCCATGCCACAAGGTATGCTTCCAGATAGAATAAAATTTCTCCATTGTGCTTTTCTCTCCTTTTCCCCTGCAACGAGATGCAACCGAAGAAAGTTAAGGTGCTAGTGATTATACTTAACTGGAAAATGAGAACTACCAGGAAGAAACGTATCTTGTGCTGTACCAAACATCGAACACATGACATCAAACACATGACTATACGACAGTATTGACCCACTTATTTTTGTTTTTGTTTTGTTATTTGATTATTGATTTCAGAGAGCCAGGAAGGAGAGACAGACAAACATGAATTTGTTGTTCCACTTATTGATGCATTCACTGGTTGATTCTTGCATGTGCCCTCACCAGATCGAACCCACAACTTGGGCATATTGGGAAGACATTCCTACCAATTGAGCTACCCAGCCAGGGCTACACCTGGCTTTTCTCACCTCCAAGACCCCTTCTGTCTTCTCCAGGTTTTGTATTCTTCACGCTTGTATGCACTTTGTAAAATACCCATAGATGCAGCTTGACCCACATGATTATTTGTACTCTCTAGATCACACATGACTGTAGATAAAGAACAACTTTAAATGTTCTTGAGCCTATTTAATTTTATTATGGTACAGTACACATAAAAAAATTTTAACTGTTTTGAAGGTTACCATTCAGAGGCATGAATTTCTGTTCAACATCCCAGCAGGTTTGAGTACTTGACAAGCTACGTGTAAAGTTTATATGCTAAGTCTAAAGTTATATGCCCTGGCCAGGAACTCAGTTGGTTGAACACTGTCCCATGCACCAAAGTGTTGTGGATTTTATCCCTGGTCAGGACACAAACCTAGATGGCAGGTTTGATCCCTGGTCAGGCATAAAGCCAGGATGACAAAAACCAGACCACCGCTTGACCAATTTCAAGGTCATTATCAGAATGAATCATGCTCAGCTCATCTGCACACAGAGGATTTTACAACTTCCTCCCCTTGACCTCTTGGTTCTGTTCCCCTCTCCCTCCTTACAATAAAAACCTCTGCTTTGGAACAAGAGTCCCCAATCTTCTCAGGTGGCTGGTACTTGAATAAATCACTTTCCTTTTCACCAGCACCTGTCTCTCAGGGATTGGCTTTCAAAGAAGCAAACAGCTGAGCCTGGGTTCCATATAAATGACATAGATGGATATACATATATGCATGTAATCACTAATCAGGTTGCTAGTATTAATTATGATAGTTCATATGTAAGCCCAGCTATGGATTATATTTATGTACCAGATGGGCAAAAGTAGGTTTACAGTTGTGAGGACATGAAACCATTTATTCTTGTATTAATTATTCTATTATTTTCTATATGAACAACTGTATTCCCAGTCAAGGCACATGCCTCAGTTATAGGCCAGGTTCTTGGTTTGGGGCATTACTAAGAGGCAAGCACACATTGATATTTCTCTCCCTCTCTTTTCTCCCTCCCTTCCCCTTTGTCTGAAAATAAACATCTTTTTTTTTTTTCATCTTTTCTAACTTAAAAATAAAGAGGAAGTTCATGTAGCTTGTTGACTTAGAAGTCACAGAATTCAGGTAAAAGACAAAAAAAAAAAAAAAACTATTGCATGAAATATTCAGTTTCTAAACATAACCCTTTGGTCTGGATAATCCCCTGTACATTTTTCTGTAATCCCTGGTTTGTTGGTATATGATCTTACATTGGTTACAATAGTTTCAGGTGTACAATATAGTCACTCGACATTTATATACCTGACCCTGCAACTCCCCCCAAAGTCGGTAACCATCTGTCATCGCATAAACCTGTCACAAGGTTGTATAAACTTGTCATGATGTTATGGATGATATTTCCCTTCCTCTGTCATCTCCCATACCCTCCTTTCTGGTAAAATCATCCCCTTGCAAATTCCAATATCTAGGCTCTGAGCTTTGGATGCTGAACTTGAAGCCAAGGACATTGGTTCCTTACCTGTGCCCTCCCCACCCCACGACCTGCAGCATCATCTGCAAACATGGGTGAAATAAAGACACTAAGGCTGAATCCCAGACCTATCAGATCAGGAATTCTGGGGATGGGCCCAGGAAGCTCTGTTTTAACAAATCTTCCAGGTGACAGTGATGAGTGCTCATTTATGCACCGCAAGACAGAGGGAAACAAAAGGCCCAGGTTCCATGGCCAAGATTATCAGGTTTAAATCACAATAAAATAAAATTAGGGGAGAAAAGAAAGAAAAGGAGCTGAGTTCTGCAAACTAAGGGTTGCCATCAGGGAATTGGAGGATGGATGAAAAGGTGCAGGAATTAACAAATTGGTAGTTACAAAATAGTCACAGGGGTGTAAAGTCCAGAACAGGGAATATAGTCCATACAGTGCCAGGTGGGGACTGGAAATAACAGGGGGATCACTTTGTAAAGTAAATGGTTGTCTAATCCCTGTGCTGTACACCTGAAACTAATACTAAATAATGTTGAATGGAGCCCTGGCTGGTGGCATAGTGGATAAGGTGCCGGCCTATGAACCCAAAGGTTGCTGGTTCGATTCCCAGCCAGGGCACATAATCGAGTTGCAAGCCAGGTCTCCAGCTCTGTAGCTGGAGGCAGGTGAAAGGCAACCATACATTGATGTTTCTCTCCCTCTCTGCCTCTCTTCCTTCCCCCCTCTCTAAAAATAATAAATAAAATCTTAAAAAAAAAAAACAAACAATAAAATCTTTTAAAAAGTGAAAAAAAAAATTGAATGGGAACTTAAATTGAAAAATAAAATTAAAGGCCCTGGCTGGTGTGGCTCAGTGGATTGGCACAAGCCTGTGAACTCAAAGGTTGCTGGTTTGATTCCCAGCCAGGGCACATAACCAGCTTGCAAGCCAGGTCTCCAGCCAAGTCCATAGCTGGAGGCAGGTGAAAGGCAACCATACATTGGTGTCTCTCTTCTCCTCCTCCTCTCTCTCTAAAAATAATAAATAAAATCTTTTTTTAAAAAAGTTAACTCCCATGGAAAGCTGCTCACTTTCGAACAAGGGAGCTCAGGCCAGCAAAACAACACTAGATATATTAGGAGCACATGGCGCACAAAGTAGTAAGCTCTGGGGACCACCCATGGAACAATCCTTAACTCCTTGGGGGAGAAATATTTTCATGTCCTTGTAAAGCTCAGCCTGAGGACCTCACGCATCCTTCTAAAAGCTTCATGAAAGCTTGCAATGCCATGTGTGGTGGAGACTAACCTGTTCACTGAGAAGTGGAGACAGAGAAATCAATAAGAGATCTGGTACTCACCTACCAGAGGCTGGGGCTTCCTTGCAGCCTAAGGGCATCCCAGCAAATGAGGTCTCCAATAAGAGGAGTTCTTCTGCCAACCCATGCTCCATGATTGGCTTATGGGATCCAGGTAGGAGTCAATCTTCCCGCCCTGGGTGGAATAACCCTTCTGTGATCACCAATGGGTGCTTCTTCATCTTTCAAATGAAGCTCACATTGAAAGGACCTGGGCCCTATTGGTGGTGATCCTAATTGAATTGGTCTGGAGTGGGCATTAGAGGGCCAGGAGCCTTCAGAAGATCCCCTGATGGTTCTCATGTTCAATCCCGCTCATAGACCACTTAGGGGGGGCATTTCAGCCTCTGCACTGCCAGCCTTTTGAGATGGGCAAACAGTACGGAGCTTCCTTAAAAAACTAAACATGGGACTGCCTTTTGATCCACCAATTCCACTACTGGGACTATACCCGATGAACCCTGAAACACCAACTCATGTACCCTTATGTACCCCTATGTTCATAGCTGCGCTATTTAGAATAGCCAAGTGCTGAAAACAGCCTAGTGCCCATCAGTGGATGATTGGATCAAAAACTTTGGTGCATTTACACAATGGAATACTACACAACAGAAAGAAAGAAGGATCTCCTTTGCAACAACGTGGGTGGAACTGGAGAGTCTTATGCTTAGTGAAATAAGCCAGTCAGTGAAAGACAAATACCATATGATCTCACCCATTACAGGACAATAATGAACAAAACAAACAAACAAAATAGAACCAGATACCTGAATACAATGAATAGACCTTCAGTGGGGAGAGGGGAGTGGGGAGGGGGAAGGAGGAGGCAAAATGAGGAGGAGTTTAGTCAAGGAACTAGCATGGAAGAACCATAGACATGGACAACAAGTGGGATTGACTTTGGAGGGGAGTGGGTAGGTGGGGAAGGGGACAGAGGGGAGGAAAAAAGGGGATGGGTGTAATACAACAACAATAAAATTAAATTTAAAAAAAGAAATGGATAAACTATAAAGGAGAATTTGAGATCTTCTTGGGGCTACAAAAGGTTCTAAAACTGGACTGTAGCAATGGTTGCTTAAATTGGGAAATGTAGTAAAAGTCATTGAATTATACATATGCATAGCTTTCTCCAGGAAGTTTTTTCTGAGTACCTTCTCAGACCCTGCCAGTTGCCACTGTCATTTTTAAATCAGGAATCAGCAAACCTTCTCTACAGGTCCAGTATGAAATCTTGCAATACCTTCGGTCTCCATTGTAAGGATCCAAATCTGCTGTTTTCACAGAAAATCATCATTCCTGGGTAAATCCCTTCTCCTCAGCCACACCAAATACAAAGGACATGTAAATGAACAAGCCTGGCTGTGTTCCAATACAATTTCAGATGTGAACACAAAATTTGAATTTCAAGACACTGTCATGGTCACAAAATGGTGATTTTCTTCTGATTTTCTTCAAGATTTTCTTCATTATTTTTAGAGAGAAAGGAAGGGAGGGAGGAAGAAAGGGAGAGGAATATCAATGTGTGGTTGTCCTTTGAATGCCCCCAGCTGGGGTCCTGGCTGGAGACCTGGCTTGCAATCTGGTATGTGCCCTGACTAAGAATCAAACCAGTGACCCTTGGGTTCATAGGCCTGCGCTCAATCCACTTAGCCACACATTTTTTTATTAACCATTTAAAAATGTAAGCCCTGGCTGGTGTGGCTCAGTGGACTGGTGCCAGCCTGCAAACCCAACAGTCACTGGTTCAATTTCTACTCAGGGCACATAACCAGGTTGCAAGCCAGGTCCCCAGCTGGAGACGGGTGAAAGGCAACCATGCATTGATGCTTCTCCCCCTTCCTTCCTCCCTCCCTGACATTCTCTCCAAAAATAATGAATAAAATATTTTATTAATAATAATAATATATAAAACAAAATAATAAAACATAAAATAAAATGTGTTTGGAAGCCAAATTGATGAGGCATAGCTATGACTGCTTCACACTATATCATTGTAGCTAAGCCTGGACTATGTTTTCTAGAATTTTCCTCCTTCTGTGGTTCCAGGTGGGGAATGACTGCAATGGAAATTGGCACAAGTATTTTTGATGCTCTGTGGTGAAGAGCCCCACAGGTAATTGAGGTTGGAGCTCATGATAGACACACTGACCCCAGTGTTTCTTGATCTGCCCACACTGCCTCCAGCCTCTCCTCTCAATGCCCAGTCTGACACCATGATGACAACCACTCAGTAAAAGCTTAGTTATACATTATTTTAAATTTGGATGGATGGTAACCACAGGAATGTGGAGTCAGGGAAGATCTACATGTTTACCCAGGAAAATAGTGGGTGGGTGATGCAGTAAGGTTCAGCCAGTGTGCACATTTAAGGACTAAGGTGAAGGAGGTGGGGCTAGGTGAAAATGAAGAAGGTAAAGGGGATCAAACATATGGTGACAGAAGGAAACTACATTTTGGGTGGTCAGCACAAAATTCAATCCACAGATGATGTCATATAGAATTAGGTGCTTGAAACTTATATAATATTATTAACCAACATCACCCCAATGAAGTTTATTTCAAAAAGAACAAAGGTATGGCTTAACTCAATGTGAGAATCTCATTCGGGTTCAACACTGAATGATTTCCCAGAAGAGAATCTGTGTCGGCATTACTTTGGAAAAACAGACAGCAACAGGACAGATGATAATTCCCCAACTGCCCCTCAAGCAAGGCCTGTCTGGGACTATTTGCATGCTCTGCAATTATAATTTTTCAGGAACTCATGATCATCCCTACCATTTCATATATAAAGAATGGAACACAGAATTGGGAAAAGAGAGCCATAAGTTCACCAGAGCAGACCTCCAGTTGGAAATTATTTATGTCCTTTTTTTGACCCATCTACTCCATGAGAAGATTAAACTGGAGCACAAAAAATAGAAATCAGATTAGATGGACATCAGGCTTTTTTGTTTGTTTTTTTGTTTGTTTGTTTTAAGTAGTGACAAGGTACGTCCCCAGCATTTAAAAACAAGAGCCATGAACTCAAAGGGTATTTCAAAGCAGACCTCGGACTGGGAATTACTTCTGACCTGTTCTTTATCTGTGCTTCTATTACTGCACACTTGAAGCAGGAAGATTAAAGAAATGGTCTTGCGGAACTGGGGAAAGGAAATAGGGGACGCAGTTGAACTGATGGTAGGTTGAAGGTCAGATGACTAACATCTTCATAACTGAGCTACATTGGTAAGCCTCACTTTGAAGAGGTTGTGAACTTTCTGGGGTGAGATTCAAGGCTACTGCATCACTTCCCGTGATGTTCGTGCCTCGCAAAAGCAGTCTCGCTGGGGCAGGCGGCCTGCTAGGACCCAGGATCATGTACGCAGTTCTCCTGATTCTGCTCTATCTTGGTGAGTCTGGAAAGAAGGGTCAGGGTGCAAGGTGCAAAGATAAGGCTGCCGGGGACAGGTTGGTGGCTCAATAAGACCAGGCTGTGACCCAAAATAAATGAAGAAACAAGGCAGAAAGGAACTCATAAGCCCAGAGAACAGACGGACATTTGCCAGAGGGGAGCAGGGGTTGGGGCTGGGTGAAAAGGGTGAAGAGATTGAGAAGCACAAGTTAGGAGTTACCAAACAGTCATAGGCTGTAAAGCACAATATAGGAAATATAGTCAATAATGCTGTGATAACTATGGATGGTGCCAGTCAGATGCTGGAAATGCCAGGAGGGGAAGAGCACTCTATAAAGCAAATGATTGTCTGACCACTACACTCTACACCAGAAACTGATACAAAATTATATTAAATGTGAACTGTAACATCAAAAAGTTGGGTGTTTTGTTTTTTTTTTAATTTTTTAAAAGACTGGGCTGTTCTAACCCACTGATTTCTTCTTCCAGGGCTGTGTCCGGGTCAGAGCATGTCAGCTCAGAAGGGTGAATATTTTTTTAATTTTATTTTTTTAAAGATTGTATTTATAATTTTCATAGAAATGGAGAGGGAGAGAGGCAAAGAGGGAGAAAAGCATCAATGTATGGTTGCCTTTCACCTTCCTCTAGCTGCAGACCTGGCTGGAGACCTGGCTGGAGACCTGGTTATGTGCCCTGACTGGGAATCAAACCAGTGACCTTTGGGTTCACAGGCCAGCACCTATCCACTGTGACACCATGAATTTTTCTTTAATTTTATTGTTGTTGTATTACATCCATCCCCTTTTTGCTCCCCTCTGTCCCCCTCCCCACCCACCCATTCCCTCCAAAGTCAATCCCACCTGTTGTCCATGTCCATGGTTCTTATCTAAGCTGCTCCCCTTTCTTGCCTCTGCCTCCCCCCTCCCCCCCACCCTCTTTCCCCCTGACCACTGAAGGTCTATTCACTATATTCATATATTTGGTTCTGTTTTGCTTGTTGTTAGTTTTGCTCATTATTGTCCTGTAATGGGTGAGATCATATGATATTTGTCCTTCACTACCTGGCTTATTTCACTAAGCATAATACTCTCCAGTTCCATCCATGTTGTTGCAAAGGGTACAAGTTCCTTCTTTCTTTCTGCTTTGTAGAATTCCATTGTGTAAATGTACCAAAGTTTTTTGATCCAATCACCCACCGATGGGCACTTAGGCTGTTTCCAGCACTTGGCTATTGTAAATAGTGCTGCTATGAACATAGGTGTACACAGGTTCTTATGAATTGGTGTTTCAGGATTCTTTGGGTATAGTCCAAGTAGTGGAATTGCTGGATCAAAAGGCAGTTCCATTTTCAGTTTTTTAAGGAAACCCCATACTGTTTTCCACAGTGGTTGCACCAGCCTACATTCCCACCAACAGTGTATGAGGGTTCCCTGTGCCCCGCATCCTCACCAACACTTTTTGTCTGTTGATTTGTTGATGATTGCCATTCTGACAGGTGTGAGCTGATATCTTATTGTGGTTTTAATTTGCATCTCTCTGATGACTAGTGATGTTGAGCATTCTTTCATATGCCTCTGGGCCCTTTGTATATCTTCCTCAGTGAGTTGTCTGTTCAGGTCCTTTGCCCATTTTTTAATTGGGCTGTCTGTCTCCCTGGTGTTGAGTTGCATTAGTTCTTTATCTATTTTGGAGATCAAACCCTTGTCTGAGGTATCATTGGCAATTATGTTTTCCCATACAGTTGGTTCCCTTTGAATTTTGCTGATATTTTCTTTAGCTGAACAGAAACTTTTCAATTTGATATAGTCCCATTTGTTGATTCGTTCTTTTATTTCCTTTGCCCTTGGTGAAGTATCAGTAAACCTATTTCTGCATAGGATATCCAAAAGTTTACTGCCTATATTTTTCTCCAGGGCCTTTATGGTGGCACTGCTTATGTTTAAATCCTTTATCCATCTTGAGTTTATTCTGGTGTATGGTGTAAGTTGGTCCAAGGATTGAGTAAGGTTTGGCAGATGTCAGCTCTCTTGGCCACTGGGAAAAACCATCTTAGCATTGAACCTCTTGGCTGTAAGAGTGAAGGAAGAGGGGAATGGCATGAGAAACAGCTACACCTGTCTATCTCGTTCCTGTTTTTCTAGGAAATCTTCCCCCACCTGCTACCAAAGCTCCGCTTAGACTCCTGGTTCTAAATAAGAAAACTGTGACCATCCATTGCCAAAGGCTTCCAGAAGCTAAAGAATACCAGATACTTAAAAAAGAAGGATCTAAATTTAGGACAGTGGCTTGGACATCCACTTTTACTACACCAGACAAGACAGGACTATACAACTGTTTCTATGTGAGTGGAGGATCCTGGTCTCAGCCCAGTGGCCTCCCGAAGTTGGTCATGATAGGTGAGTGGGACACGGGCAGTAGCACTAGGACAGACCCCTTCATGGAGGGGAGGACCAGGCTCTGGGAAGGAATCAGGGTGACCCAGGGAGATGGCTTTCCTCAGGGCAGGACAGGGAGTTACTAGAGCCCACAGCCACATCTGTCCCTGGGAAGCAGAAGGGACGATGTCTAGAGTAACCTCCACTTTACCACCCAACTCCCCTCTTTTTCAGGAGCTTATAAGAAACCCTCACTCAGCAGCATGAATGGCACTGTGGTGGCCTCAGGAGGCAAGGTGATGGTACAGTGTTTCTCAAAGCTCAAGTTTGATAGATTTATTCTCATCCAAAATGATGAACTTTCCACCACCCAGAACCAAATGTCTACACCCCGGGACAGTGGATACCAGGCCATCTTCCTCATGGACCATGTCACCTGCACACAGGCAGGGACCTATAGGTGCTATGGTTTCTTCCACAACGACCCTTACGTATGGTCTGATTCCAGTGACCCATTAAAGCTTGTGGTCAAAGGTGAGGAAGCTCGTGCATCTTCATAATCATTCCTGATGTCCATGATGGCTTGTCAGAGTGGAGGTTGGGAGAAAGAGGGGCAGTAGTTGGGGGGAGGCATAACACCCTCTTCTTAGACACCAAGCTGTGTAGTCAGCCTGGCCCCTCACCCACCCTGCAGCTTTCCTGTCCCCTGCCCAGGGGCCAGTGAGGGCATGCAGGTCATTGTGAGTCTACACAGAGAGAGCCTGAGCAGAAATAAAGCAATCACCCCCATTTCATCCCCTTTTGCAGAAGTTCCTGATGGTTCCACACCTATGGAGCCTGGACATCCACGTGGTAAGTCACTGGTTTGTGTAGAAAATTGAGGATACACATTTTCATCTCTCTTCTCTCAGACTTGGAATAGTACTTACCAGAGACAGAGTCAGCTTTTTAAGAAGACTTCTGGTCCTGGCTGGATAGGTCAGTTAGTTAGAGCATCATCCCAATACATCAAGGTTGCAAGTTCGATCCTCCAGGCAGGGCACATACAAGAATCGACCAATGAGTGATTCAATAAGTGAAACAACAAATCGATATTTATCTACAATGATGTTTCTCTTCTCTTCTCTTTTCTTCTCTCTCTCTCTCTCTCTCTCTCTCTCTCTCTTGATCAATCAATAAATAAATATATCCTCAGGTTAGGAATTTTAAAAAAGACTGTTGAACCATTGATGGCTATGAAACCATCATTGCATCCCTACAGGTTGAGAAGAACTTAGTATAAACATGCCTGCAGTTCCACAACACATTTCTGTTGGTACCTGTGCTGTGCGGGCATGGTAGGACCATTCACAGAAACATAGACACATATGTTTTCAAAGGCAGATGGGGAGAGGTAAAGAGCTTTGTCTTGGGCTTGTGAGAAAACTGTGCATTGTCTTGCATGTATTCCAAGTTCACTTTGTAAGTCTTGAGCAATAAGGGTGAAGGACTGTAGAGTAGAGACAGGTATAGAGTTGATGGGTATAGAGGTTGCAAAGAATGTAGGGAGATAATCCCAGTACCATGGTAGAATGAGAAGAAAGTCCTAAGGGAAACACACACGCAAGCAGAAGCAGAAATAATTTATTGATTTAAAAAAATATGTGATGAATGGATAGGACAGAGGTTGGAAGGCTATTGCCCAGGGGCAAAGTCCAGCTCACTGCCCATTTGGTTAGAAATCATTTTTAGGGTGGAGGAGATGGAAGAAGGTAAAGTGGGGATTAATGGTGATGGAAGGAAACTTGACTTGGGGTGAACACACAGTACAAAATGCTGGACTATAGAATGGTACCCCTGAAACCTGTATAATTTTATTAACCAATGTCACCCCCAATAAATTCAACAAAAAAGAAAAAACAAGTAGATTAAAAAATCATTGTATTGGGATCTAGGGCTTTCAGGGGTCAATGGTTCGGGGTTGGGAGGGGGTCCAGGAAAGTGCACAGAAACTGTGTCTTCCATGAAGATCCTGCAGATGAAGCAGCACCCCAAAACTCTGCTCTTTTGCATCCCCACCCTACAACCAAGCCCAGGACCACATGCCGATTATTATCAGCTTCTCGGTGGCTGTCCTGCTCCTGCTCCTGCTCTTCCTTCTCCTCCACCATCGCAAAGCCAAAATAGGTAGGTCCCCCTGTAGAGCAAATCCTGCAGGGAAAATGGGGAGGGGCACTCACTGGGGACAACCTGATGGGAAAGCTGCGTGGAGTCGTGGGCTGGTTCGCTGGCTTCTGCTGTGACTGTGCCCAGTTTCTGAGCCCCAGCTCCCCTCTGTGAGATCAGAAGCCAGGGCTGGGACATCCACGGCAATGTCGCTGAGAACATGACCACCTCCATCTCAGTCCATTCTGGCTGCTCAGTTAGACTGGGAGGATCAGCCAGCATTCAGTCCTCACAGATCTAGGGGCTGGGAGGTCTGTGGTGAAGGTGCTGGTGATTTGAGTCCTGGTAGGTGGCGGGAGAGGGTGGCAGGGGCTCTGTTGCAGATGGATACCTTCTTGCTGGGCCCTCACAAGGTAGCGGGGACAAGGAGATGGAACTCTGGCCTACTACAGGACACTAATCCCATTATAAGCATTTGACTTTATGACCTTATCTAAGCCCAGTCAGCTCCCAGCTGGCACCACCTTCTCCCAAAACTGTGACATTACAGGTTAAGGTGTCAGGGTATGTACTTGGGGGGATCAGCTAGGCTGCCCTTAACAACTTCCTCTTCCCTCCAGAAGCCGCCAAGACAGAGAGACCGCCATGTGCAGCAGAATCCATGAATACACAGGTGAGAGGTTCCTCCTCTACTCTGCCCCCCAACAATTCCTTGATCCCCAACATCACACCACTGTCCCATCGTCTCCCTTCCTTCCTCAGGCCTCTGAAGCTATAGCCTCACAGGATGTCACCTATATGCAAGTGGCCTTCAATGTCCCCACCCAGGGGATAAATCTGACACCCAGACAGAACCAGACCAGCCTTTATGCAACTCTTGCCTTAAGATAAGCCCTGCTGTGGACAGTAAAACTTAGAGCAGCCCATTGGAAGGTCCTCCTCCAGAGTCACTGCTTCCAAATCTGAGGCCGTTGGCCCGGCAGAGGGGACCCACGTTACCCTCTGAACCTGGAGATCTGAACATCACTACCTAGGCAGTTCCAGAATCACTGCAACAATTGCTGGGCAGCTGTCAGGACCCTCCAAAGTTCCTGGGACAATGACAGAGTCATTTTTGTACAGTTTTCATTGATTAAACAAATATATTTAAACCCTCTTGGGTGCCAGGTTTTAAAGTAGTGTTATTTTTTTTTTTTTTGAGGTTTTTATTCATTATTTTCAGAGAGAAGGGCAGGGAGGGAGGAAGAAAGGGAGAGAGACATCCATGTATGGTTGCCTTTCACCTGCCTCCAGCTATGGACCTGGCTGGAGACCTGGTTTGCAACCTGGTTATGTGCCCTGGCTGGGAATTGAACCAGCGACCTTTGGGTTCACAGGCCAGCGCCTATCCACTGTGCCACCAGCCAGAGCTAAAAGGAGATTTTTTTAAAGTTTCACTGGAACACAACCTCTCATGTTTCTTAGGCATAAGACTTGTTGTGTTCTGGGGATCCAGGTCTGATTTTAGCAGGCCCTACATTAACCGCTTGTGTCAGGGACTGACTAACACCCAGTAAATCTGCTGCCCAGGGCCCAGTGATGGCCTGTGTCCTCCAAAGGTGTTCTGATCTGCAGCCAGGAATTTAGCAGCTATCAGGAGATGGCAACTGTCCAACCACCAACCTGCTGGCTGCACAAGGGGGCAACTTAGCCTATCCTATGCTGTTTCCATATTCCAAGTCTCAGAATTCCTCAAAACTCATTCCGCCCTGACCCTCGCTGCGGGTGCCGGCCCTGACCCCAGCCCACCGTGTCACATACTCAACAAACCATCTTGTTCAGCATTTGGCCGCTGGCCTTCTCTATCTCCACCAACCCACCCACCCCCACACCCTGAAACCTAACAATGTTCATTTACACACTACATAGAATGACAGAGCAAGTGTCACACAACAGAGGGTAGCTGAAGGCAGATGGTCAAATGTTGATCCTATGGCTTCTTCACCCAATTGAGGATGGTAGTCAGGAAACAGTATTATTTATAAAATCCTCAGTTCTGATATAGTCAAGAGACAACAACTTAAAAGATGTGGCTCTATGACATAACTTTCAAGCTTGGTTGTGTAGTCAAGTCAACCAAAGAACTGTTTGTAAACAACCAAGGTATGGAAGCAACCCCAGTACTCATCAATAGACAACTAGATAAAGAAGTTGAGGAACAGATATACAATCAAATACTACTTGGCCATAAAAAAAAAAAAAAAAATGAATGAAGTCTTACCATTGTAACAGCATGAATGGACCTAGAGGTTATTATGTTCAGTGAAATAAGTCTGGCAGAGAAGGGCAAATACCATATGCCTTTAGATTCTATGTGGATCTAAAAACCAAAATAAATAAACAAATAAAACAGAAATAAACTCATACAAACAGAGAACAAACTGATGATGGATGCCAGGTGGGAGGGGGTTGAGGGCTGGGTGAATAAGGTGAAGGGATTGAAAAGTACAGATTGGCGGTTACAAAAATAGTCATGGGGATATAAAGCACAGCACAGGGAATATAGTCGATAATATTGTAATTGCTATGTATGGGGTCAGTGGGTACTGGGACTATCTGGGGGTCACTTTGAAAGCATATGATTGATTGCCTAACCCCTAAGCTGTAGTCCTGAAACTAATACAAAATAATATTGAGTGTCAACCATCATTGAAAAAGTTAGAAATGAAAAAGAAAGTAACATGGGAAAAGAATGATCAAAAAGGAGGATCAAAAAGGAGAATCAAATGGAACCGTGATGCATCAGGACAGTGTCTGAGCTGAGACAGATGTCCCTGGAGACCATCGTAGAGAGAAGACTGAAAGTGACTGAGAAGAGGGGGTCCACTTCCATGTTAATGAAAGACACCAGCCAGGGGCTGGTGTGGCTCAGTGGATTGAGCTCCAGCCTGCAAACCAAAGGGTCACAGGTTCGATTCCCAGTCAGGGCACATGCTATCAAGAGGCAACCACACATTGATGTTTCTCTTGCTCCCTTCCCCTCTCTTTAAAATAAACAAATAAAATATTGAAGAAGAATAAAATTAGGTGGGGAGGGGGACAGAGGGGAGCAAAAAAGGGGATGGATGTAATACAACAACAATAAAATTAAAAAGAAAAGAAAAAGAAAAAAAAGAAAATTAGGTGATGGGCATGGAAGGAAAGGGCAGTTTTTAGAATTTCTGGGAAGCAGTTTGCAACATGTCTCCAAATAGAAGCTGTGGGTTGTGTTTGAATGAAACCCATTTTGGGAACTTGCCTTCCAGGGGCGCGGTTACACAATGTGGCAGTGTCAGTTCCGTATTCTTAAAATAGCCATGGAAAATCACACACACAAATAAATATTTTGTTTAAAAAAAGCCATCAAATGATAAAAAACAAGGAGATGTGATAATCAGAGGAATGATAAAGTCCCTGTAGCACATATACAATGGAATATTACTCTGCAATAAAAAATGAAATTTAATTTTTTTTCATTTAAAAATTACATTGATGTCTCTCTCCCTCTCTGCCTCTCTCCCTTCCCCTCTTTCTAAAAATAAAATAAATTAAAAATCTTTTAAAAATTATTTTTTAAAATGAGACTTAACCATTCACAACGTTTGCCTCTTTTTTGTATATTTTATTGATTATGCTGTTCCAGTTGTCCCAAATTCTTTTCCCTTTGTTTCCCTCCACCCAAGTCCCCCTTCTCTCCTGCAGTCCCACCTCGCTTAGTTCATGTCCATGGGTTGTGCATATAAGTTCTCTGATTTTACCCTTTCCTCTGTTATTCATAACTTCCCCCTGTCTATGTTGTACCCACAAACTATGTTTTCTAATCCCTGTACATTTTCCTCAGTTCTCCCCCTTCCCCCACCCAGCTGATAACCCTTCCAATGATCCCCATACCTATGTTTCTGGTTGTTCGTTTGGTTTGTTTTGGTTTTCCTTTTTATTTTTTAGGTTCCATTGTTGATAATTGTGAGTTTGTTGTCATTTTAATGTTCATCATTTTTATCTTCTTTTTCTTATATAAGTCCCTTTAACATTTCATATAATAAGAGCTTGGTGATGATGAACTCCTTTAGTTTTACCTTGTCTGGGAAGCACTTTATCTGCCCTTCCATTCTGAATGATAGCTTTGCTGGATAGAGTCATCTTGATTGTAGGTCTTGGCTTCTCATCACTTTGAATACTTCTTACCAGTCCCTTCTTGCCTGCAAAGTTGGTTTTGGTTTTGTATTGTTTTGTTTTTTTGAGAAATCAGCTGATAGTCTTATAGGAACCCCTTTGTAGGTAATCTCTTTTTTCTCTTGCTGCTTTTTTTTAAAAATAATGAAAAGTTATTACTGCAGGTGATCCAGGAATTAGAAGGGGAAAATCCAAAATTCTCTTGCTGCTTTTAAGATTCTTTATCTTTAATCTTTGGCCTTTTAATTATGATGGGTCTTGGTGTCATTCAATTTAGATCTAGCTTGTTTGGGACTCTCTGTGATTCCTGGACTTGTATGTCTATTTCCTTCACCAAATTTGGGAAGTTTTCCTTCAGTATTTTTTCACACAAGTTTTCAATTTATTGCTTCTCCTGTTTTCCTTCTGGCACCCCTATGATTCAGATGTTGTGGGCTTCTTGCCTTTAGGATACGTGCTCTCCCAGGACAAACCTTGGTCTCTGTTCCAGTTATGTATTGCTGAATAGCAAACCACCCCAAAATTCAGTAGTTTAAATTTTTTAATTAATTATTGGTAATGACAAAAAAAACAGAAAATTTTAAATGACAGAGGTGGTTTATTATATATGCTTATTAAATTACTCATTGTAATAGACTTTTATTGGATTCACTTTATTGTATAGTATCTGCTGTGTTGGTCTAGAGATGCTTCAAGTTTGAGAAGATAGATAGATGAAAAGTAGGTGTGTATGTAGATATAGTCCTTCTAAAATGTTAACAGGGCTTAAAATGCAAAATGTTGAAGTCTTACTTATATACATACAGCAATTAATGTTGTTCATATAAAGCTGATTAACTTGACCCTGGCAAGGTAGCTCAGTTGGTTTTTGCATATGGTCCCAAACACCAAGGTTGCAGTCTTGGTCAGTCTCCAGTCAGGACATGTGTAAGAATCAAGAAATGAATAAGTGGACCAATAAATTGATCTCTCTCTCTCTCTCTCTCTCTCTCTCTCTCTCTCTCTCTCTCCCCACTCTCTTTCTTCTCCCTCTCTCCTTCTCTCTCTCTTAAATCAATAAATATTTTTATTGTAACTGATAAATGTGGCTCTTGATGGACTCCTTGAAATGAGGATGGATTTTAAATTACCTGTGGGATGGTAGGAGGCTGCCAATCACCACTGAAGTTTCTGAGCCTGGTTCTCAAGCCTGGACATAATTACAATCACCTGAGAATCTTTAAAGAACCCCAATGTCTGGGCAGTCCCCATTGACCTTGACATCCTAATCTCTGGACACTGGTATGTTGAAATGATGCCCCAGGCAGGTGAGTTTAACATGCAAATGAGGTTGAGAACGCTGAGGATACAATGATGCTCCAATTAAAGTAACAGTCTCCACCTATCCATAATCACACTGGATGGAGAAAGTTCTCAACAATGGGATTGGGTCCCAAGGACCAATCACAGAGCTTGGGCAGAAACGGGGACTCTTTTATAGGAGGTTTTCCAAATCTGCAGCGCTCAACCAGAGAGCAGATTTCAGTGTTGGACAGGTGAGTAACATCCCCACTTCTTTCCTCCATTTGCTCATTTCTTCATTCAACCATGAAGTCTCTGCAATCAAAATTCCTCCTCATTTTTC
Source organism: Noctilio leporinus (assembly GCA_004026585.1). Lineage (NCBI taxonomy): Eukaryota > Metazoa > Chordata > Mammalia > Chiroptera > Noctilionidae > Noctilio > Noctilio leporinus. The sequence continues at coordinate 66,020 of PVIW01007675.1, forward strand.
TGAATATTTTCATGTTAAACATTGGAAGGTTACTGAGGTTTCAAGTCAGATACCCCTTTGTGAAAAGAAGGAACCAGTCTTGGAAGGAAGACTCCTTCAGTAACTTTGAGCAGCTTCTTATTTTTCCTTTCGCTGAACCCAGTTTCGCTGAATCCTAAGGTCACTGGGTGTTAACGTACATTGGATAAACTTTGCCGAAATGAAAACAATGTAAAATAATGTGTTCTGTGTGAAACATGGGCTATTCACAAAGTTTTAAGGGTAAAAACACACTGAATAGTCAATGAGCTAATGGTGCTACCATGTGAAGCTGGACCCAAGCACCCAATTTTCCTCTCTCTCTCTCTTTTACTTTATTTATTTTCAGAGAGGATAAAGGATCATGAAAGAATGGGAAAGAAACATTGATGTGTGAGAGAAACAACAGTTGGTTGCTTCTCGTGTACCTACAACTGGGGACCTGGCCTGCAACCCAGGCATGTGTCCTGACTGGGGATCCAACCAGTGACCCTTTGGTTTGAAGGCCGGAGCTCAATCCACTGAGCCACATCAACCAGGGCTAATTTCTCTCTCTTTATCCAAGTTTCTAGAAGTAGCATTTTAGGCCCATGCCTCCAAATCAAGACATCTTATGCATGTTTCTGTCCTTCACAATCTAGCTTCTTACCCAAAGTGCTCTTCTTAAGACCTTGTCTGTTAAATACGAAGAATTTGGTCCTTCCCTGACAGGTCTCCGTAATAAAGCCAAATCATTTTTCCTATTAAATATATCTTCATACAAATAAAATGCATGCTAATTAAAGGTGGGAAGATCAGGACCAGCACTAAGAATCTTCCATTGCACCTCTTTTTTATTTTTTAATTGCATCGATATTCACTATTATTTTATAATCATTTCAGGGGTACAGCATAGTGATTAGACATTTATATAATTGATGAAGAAGTCTCCTTCATTAAGTCTAGTACCCACCTGAAACCACACACAGTTACTACAATATTATTGACTATTTCCTGTGCTGCACCTTATCTCCCCGTGACTATTTTATAGCTACATATTTGTACTTAATCTCTTCACCTTCTTCACCCATTCCCCGAAATCCCCTTCCAGCTGGGAACCCTCAGTCTGATCTCTGTATCTATGAGTTTGTTTCTATGTTGTTTGATCATTTATTTTGTTTTTTAGATTTCCTGTATAAGTATCTCATTTACTTAACATTTCAAAGTAGGTAAAGCCACTGAACTTCGGGGTGTCTACACATTCTTTTTGGGTAAGGTTTATTTCATGGCTACAATTGATGTCACATGGCATGCACAACATATCTCATTTCCACTGTGATTATACAATAAGTGTTGTGTGTAATGATCCCCAGCCTCACACACCACATTTTACTTCATCTGTCTCCCAGTTTAACACAATGCTTTAATCTGTGGTTGACCAGTTGACTTTTCTCTTCTGACCTGTCCTTATGATTGTATTTAATGATTGGGGACCTTGGAATGATGTTTGTTAGAATCAATTAGCAGAGGAGTTGAAACCACAGGTTCTGAAAGAAGACTGCTTTACTTAAATGATTGGCTTCCACATTCACAACCTGGGTGGAAGAGATCATCATAACATTTCTAAATTTCCTTTCTCTGTGTTTTAGAGGACCATCTTGGCAAAGATCCTCATGAAACTCTCTCAACAAGAGCCAAATTATATGCTTCACATCTGCTTAGCATATTTAAAGGTGCTGGAAATGGGGTAGTTGCTATGGTCTTTTTTTTTTTTAAAGATTTTCTTTATTTATTTAGAAAGACAGGAAGGGAGGGAGAAAGAGAAGAGAAATGTCAATGTAAGAAACATCAATCTGTTGCCTCTCACATGCCCCCAGCTGGAGAACTGGCCCACAACCCAAGCATGTACCCTGACCAGGTATTGACCCTGTGACCTTTCGGTTCACAGGCCAATGCTTAACCTACTGAGCCACACCAGCCAGGGCACCATGATCTTTTAAAAAGAGAAGAAATTAAAGCCCTGGCTGGTGGCACAGTGGATAAGGTGCCAGCCTGTGAACCCAAAGGTCACTGGTTCAATTCCCAGCCAGGGCACAAGACCAGGTTGCAAGCCAAGTCTCTAGCCAGATTCCCAGCTGGAGGCAGGTGAAAGGCATACACTGATGTCTCTCTCCTTCTCTGCCTCTCTCCCTTCCCCTCTCTCTCTAAAAATAATTAATAAACTCTTTAATAATAAAAATAAAAAGAGAAGAAATTAGAAATTTGCTAGTAAATGTGACCTGAAGTCCAATTTTAGGAGATCACAGGGCCCAGTGGGGACTTTGCAAATTAGTAAGAATGGAGGGAATTGAGGCATTGAAGATCTCAAGAAGTGGTCCTTTGCCTGTTTTTGCCTGTTTTTTAACTTTATTTTTATTATTGACACTATTGCAGATGTCCTTATTTTTCCCCCTTTGCCCACATCCACCCAGCCCTTGCCCCCCTGCTCTGTCCCTCAGGCCATCAACACACTTCGTGTCTATGGGTCATGAATGTATGTCCTTTAGCTAATCCCTTCACCTTCTTTCATTCATCCCCCGGACCTCCCCCATCTGACAGCTGTCAGTCTGTTCATGCCTCTGTTTCTATTGTGTTCATCAGTTTATTTTGTCCATTAGATTCCACATAAAAGTAAGATCATACGGTATTTGTCTTTCTTCAGCTGGCTTATTTCACTGACCATAACAATCTCCAGATCCATCCATCTTGCAAAGGGTAAGAGTTTCTTCTTTTCATGGCTGTATAGTATTCCATTGGGTAAATGTATCACAGCTTTCTTATCCACTCATCTACTGATGGGCACTAGGGCTGCTTCCAGATCTTGGCTATTGTAAATAATGTTGCTATGAACATAGGGGTGCATATATTCTTCCTGATTAGTATTTCAGATTTCTTAGGATACATTCCTATCAATGGGATCACTGGGTCAAAAAGCAGATCCATTTCTCATTTTTTGAAGAAACTCCATACTGTTTTCCACCGTGGCTGCACCAGACTGCATTCCCACCAATGGTGCATAAAGGTTCCCCTTTCTCTACATTCTCACCAGCACTTATCTGTTGATTTATTGATGATGACCATTCTGGCAGGTGTGAGGGAATATCTCTTAGCCTTTTGAGGAAGAAAGGGTGATGGAAAGGGAGGATCTCAGTTGCCTGTTAATTTGAGAAGAAACACTTGTTAGAAAAATGTCCTCTCTCATAAGCCTGCATAAAAGTTTAGGCTGCTGACAAGCAAACTAGAAACAGAAGCAGGAACACATAAACCAGACTTTTTTTTTTTTTTTCATTAAAGTCCCCTTTAATCCAAAGGGATTAAGCAAAAACATACTCATATATGTAAACACATAGACACAGACAACAGTGTCATGATAGCCAGGGGGAAAGGGGGTGGGGTAGGTGGAGGTGAGCAAAGGGAAGGAAATGGGAATAGAAAGAGACTTCGCTTGGGGCGATGGGCACCCAACTCAGCGGGCAGATGATGTTTTGTTGAGCTGTAGACTTGCAACCTGAGTGATTTCGTGAACCTGAGTGGTTGTGTTCATGTATATACGTGAACAAAAAACTTGAGTGGTCAAAATATACAAAGAACTAATGCGACTCAACACCAGGGAGACAGACAGCCCAATTAAAAAATGGGCAAAGGACCTGAACAGACAACTCACTGAGGAGGATATACAAAGGGCCCAGAGGCATATGAAAGAATGCTCAACATCGCTAGTCATCAGAGAGATGCAAATTAAAACTACATTAAGATACCACCTCACACCTGTCAGAATGGCAATCATCAGCAAATCAACAAACAACAAGTGTTGGCGAGGATGCGGGGCAAAGGGAACCCTCATACACTGTTGGTGGGAATGCAGGCTGG
>PVIW01007676.1:0-36050 GCA_004026585.1 Noctilio leporinus
TATGAATTGGTGTTTCAGGATTCTTTGGGTATAGTCCAAGTAGTGGAATTGCTGGATCAAAAGGCAGTTCCATTTTCAGTTTTTTAAGGAAACCCCATACTGTTTTCCACAGTGGCTGCACCAGCCTACATTCCCACCAACAGTGTATGAGGGTTCCCTTTGCCCCGCATCCTCGCCAACACTTGTTGTTTGTTGATTTTCTGATGATTGCCATTCTGACAGGTGTGAGGTGGTATCTTATTGTAGTTTTAATTTGCATCTCTCTGATGACTAGTGATGTTGAGCATTCTTTCATAGGCCTCTGGGCCCTTTGTATATCTTCCTCAGTGAGTTGTCTGTTCAGGTCCTTCGCCCATTTTTTATCTTTTACTATTTTTAATTGGGGCTTAACATCTTTTAAAACTGTATTAGTCATTTGTAATTTTTTGAGTGCTTATTATGTACTGTTTTTCTCTATTCACCCTTTGAAACAACCATTTAAAAGACACTTTTATATAATGAGCATATTGTCTGTTTGTTGTATATTGTAAATATTTGCTGTTTAATTTTGCTTGAAGTTTTTAGTTTTATGTGGAGAAGTTTATAATATGTTACCACATTTATCTTTTTTTTTTTTTCAGGGATTTTGCATTTTTCTTAGAAAGGTTTTTTATACACACATAGTGTGTGACATCACTTATGTCTGAAGTCTAAAAAAGTTGACCTCATAGAAGCAAAGTTGGAATAGCAGTTGTCAGGGGCTGGAGAGTGGGAGAAATGGGGAGATTTGGTCAAAAGATATAAACTTGCAGTTAAAAGAGATTAAGTTCTGAGTACAGCGTGTGAGTATAGTTAACAATACTGTAGTGTATACTTGAAATTTGCTGAGAAAGTAGATCTGAAATGTATTCACCAGAGATACACACAGAAAACTATGTTAGGTTTGGATGCGTTTTTTAAATATATTTTATTGATTTTTACAGTTGTCCCAATTTTTCCCCCTTTGCCCTCTCCTCCTGGTACCTCCATTCCCTACAGAAATCCCCTCCCTTAGTTCATGTCCAGGGTCATGCATATAAGTTCTTTGGCTGCTCCAACTCCTATACTGTTCTTAAGATCATCCCTGTCTATTTTGTACCTACCCATTTGTACTTCTTAAACCTTACACCTATTTTCCCCATATTCTCCCTTTCCCCTCCCAGCTGATAACCCTCCAAATGATCTTTATATTTATCATTCTGTTTCCATTCTGCTTGTTTGCTTACTTTGTTTTTTAGATTCATTTATTGATAGTTGTGCATTCATTGCCATTTTAATGTTCATAGTATTGATCTTCTTTTTCTTATATAGTTCCCTTTAACATTTCATATAATAATGGCTTTGTGATGATGAACTCCTTTAGTTTTACCTTGTTTGGGAAGTACTTTATCTACTCTTTCATTCTAAATAACAGTTTTGCTGGATAGGATAATCCAGGTTGTAGGTCCTTGCTTTTCATCACTTTGAATACTTCTTGCCAGTCCCTTTTAGCCTGCAAAGTTTCTTTTGAGAAATCAGCTGATAGCCCTATAGGACCTCTTTGTAGGTAACTCCTTTATTTTCTCTTGCTGCTTTTAAGATTCTCTCTTATCTTTAACTTTTGGCATTTTAATTATGATGTGTCATGGTGTGGTCCTCTTTGGGTCCAACTTGTTTGGGACTCACTGTGCTTCCTGGACTTGTATGTCTATATCATTCACCAAATTAGGACAGTTTTCTTTTATAATTTTTTCAAATAAGTTTTAAAATTCTTGCCTTTCCTCTTTTCCTTCTGGCACCCCTGTGACTTAGGTGTTGGTATGTTTGGAGATATCCCAGAGGCTCCTTATTCTAGTCTTGATTTTTTTGAATTCTTTTTTCTTCTTGCTGTTTTGATTGAATGCTTTTTTCTTACTTATGTTCCAAATCATTGACTGGAATCTCAGCTTCATCATTTACACTGTTGGGACCTTGTAGAGTTTTCTTTCTTTAACTTAACTCATTTCTGCCTGGGTCTTTTTTATGCTATTGTAGATCCAATGATTACTTTGAGCATCCTGATAACCAGTGTTTTGAACTGATAGGTTGCTTATCTCCATTTCATTTAGTTCTTTTCCTGGCATTTTATTCTGTTTTTTCATTTGGGCCATATTTCTTTGTCTCCTCACCTTGGCAGCCTCCCTGTGTTTGTTTCTGTGTATTAAGTAGAACTGCTTTGACTCCCTGCCTTAGTAATGTGGCCTATTGTAGAAAAGGAACCCATCTGGATGAATGTGGCTTCTTTAAATCTTCAGTTGTCAGACTTCATACAGCTTGATTTTCTGATGAATCTGGGTGGTGTTTGTTTTATAGCTTAGTTGTAATTTTTGTTGTAGTTGTGCACAGAGGTGAAGCATGTTTACCTATGCTTCCACTTCTGTCAAAATCTCAATCTGCCCTTGTCAGCCAGGTGGTCCTCTAATGAGTCCAGCAACAGCACAGCTCTGAGTGTGTTAATGTGTGTTAATTAAGTTGATTGTGGTATTCTTTTCACAATGTATACATATACCAAATTATCATATTGTACACATTAATATATATCATTTATATTTATCAACTTAACCTCAATAAATTTGGAAAAAGTCTCTTCCACCCCAACATTAAATAAATATAAATGAAAAGAGCAGTTCAATGAATAGTTTATGGAATTGTTTATGATATTGACATATAATTCTACTTATTTCCTTCAGCACTTACTCAGAGTTTGCTTACAGTGTATTTTCCAATCAATATAGACATCAATCATAAATAGGGTCTTAAAAATAATAAAAGACAGGCTAGATTGGATTTTATTTAGAAAACAGTTTTGAAACTAAAAGTATGGAATAATTCCTCATGGTGAAGAAAAATGAGTTCAGTTTTGAAAGGTCAAGAATTTACTTTTCATTCTAGTTCTCACTAACAAGTACCATTCTTAAAGCGCACACCAGTATTTTCTCATTATGAGAGAATTGCAATTTTCTTCCTTAGATTTAATCTTAGTTCTTCCCCCAAGTACTGTCATCTATTCTTACACAGAAAAGCACTAACATGGTGTACTGAATGAAGAAATGAATGAATGAATGAATGAATGCTAACTTCTTAACACTGAATAAACAGGTAGCTCAGCCAATACAGCAGGGTTTTCCATGCCCTCTGCAGGGTGGGAGGCGCTCAGCCACAGAGCAAAGGAAGACTGAAGTCAAGTGGGTCTGGGTTCAGTTACAATCTCTTTCATAAAATATCTACATGACCCAAATCTGAGTGCCAATCTTTTCACCTTTAAAATGGTGGCAAAAATGTTCCATGGGTTAAGAAGAATAAGATAACATACATAAACTGGCCAGTTATAATGTCTGGTAGTTGGATCTTGCATATCACCCTCTTTCCCCACCCTCTACTATGCTGTCTCAGAAATATATTTTTAAAAAAGATTTAAAAATTTTATTTTTATAGAGAGGGGAATAGAAGGAGAAAAAGAGGGAGAGAAACATCCATGTGAGAGGGAAACATTGATTGATTGCCTCTTGCACATGTCGCCACTGAGACTGAACTCGTAACCCCAATATGTGTCCTGACTGGGAATCGAGCTGGTGACCTTTTGCTTTGTAGGACAACACACAACCCAGTGAGCCACACTGGCCCTGGCAGAAGTCCTTTATTTACTTTATAAAAAATTATTAGCCCTGGCTGGTAGCACTGTGCAGAAGGTGCCGGCCTGTGAACACAAAGGTTGCTGGTTCGATTCCAGGGTGCACAATCAGGTTGCAAGCCAGGTCTCCAACCAGGTCCTTAGCTGGAGGCAGGTGAAAGGCAACCATACATTAATGTTTCTCTCCCTTTCTTTTTTCCTCCCTGCCCTTTTCTCTAAAAATAATGAATAAAATGTTTAACAAAAGAATATTTAAATTATTACAGCAAAATCATATTTCCTTTTATGGAGTCTTTTGAAAACACTTATGCAATTAAGAAAAGAGAGAGAAAAGTTGAACTAGCAAGAACCTGTACTGACAGTGTAGGGCACTCACTGGATAGAATAACAGATCTTTATGGTGTTGTTAATGAATCTGAACCTATTTTATGTCCACTGTATTCAGCTGAGTAATAAATATTTCATAATTCTTATATCAGTGAATGCTAGTTGCTATAACACTAGAGTAATAGATAGATGGGGTAATTGGTTTCCCCATGTTCACACAAGCCGAAAGTAATTTTTAATTCTGTATCAGGATTAACTAGGTCTGTCAGTGAAAGTAGCAGGTCTTAGAACATTGATGAAAGTTGTGAATGTTCTCCTAGAAAAATGCACACAGGCTCACACAAGTATATGGCTTTGTGCATCAATGTTTGGGCAGAAGTCATTGAAGGTGGGGAGAAGCTTCATACCAGACAGGCAGAGAGTTCAAGTGCCTGAAATGGCTTTTGGTTTCTCACAGGGACATGCATCACACCCTGGTCACCCTTCCTTGATTTCTTATAGAGGTGAGTGAGGTTGGTCATGGGGGAGCAGCTTAGGACACTATAACGAGTAGTCCCTTGATCAAATATTCTGGGTCTAGGGATATCCACCAAGGAGCTTACTCTCAATGAATGCATTATTATAACTATTCAGAGCACGTGTTTATTTTACAACTCTGCTATGAATTACCTCTATAAAGAAAATTGAATGTATGTTCCTGTCAGGACATAGGGAGACAGGCTATGGCAATCTGATTGCCTGCCCAAAGCATGGTGTTGGGTCTCAATCCTCTTGGCTTCTGGTGGCCTCTGTGGGACTGTTAGGTAGCAGCTAGAGATGAGCAGCAGGAGGGGAAATAAAACAGGGCCCCTGACCAGTGCAGTCCAATGAAGAACTTAAAACAGAAGCCTGGAAACAAAAGGGAGACATGTCACACCCATTGATTCAGCAGTCCTGAATTTGGTCTGGTAAGATTGCCAGGTGTTCCTAATATGAAAAGCAAAAGGGAGCTCTTGAGATTCTGTGTATAACCTTTCGACTGGCTGGGAAAGAAAGCCTTTATAACTGTACATTAATCCCAAGGTATAAAAGGGGGAGAATAAGAAGGTACCTGAAGCTGACTAAAGCTCATAACTCCTGGAGTCTCAGTAGTTGGTAGTTGTGGCACTCAGATTAGTAGGGTACCACTTGCAGTTTTGGGCTCAGCTATATAGAACACTTGCTAACACATGAACAACTTGATGTCCTTTACATGTGGGGCATTCAGACTAGCTCGGTGCCTGCTGTGGTTTTGTGCTCACTTGTATTTCATAAATGAACTTATCTCATTTCCACTGTGTGTACTGTCTCTTGTCTGATTTTTCTTGTGAGCAATGCAAGAACTGAGGAGGGAGAGCCACCTAACTTGGGTCTCCCGGTAACAGGACCACACCTTGGTGGTATGGATTAGTTGGCTCCCCTTTATATCAAGTTGGATGGAATTTCAAGTTTTAAAATTCCTATATTACACTACTTACCCTATATTAAAGCCCCCTATATAAAAAAAAATCACTTTCTACTTTTCTTTATTTTGCTCCACAGAATTTATCATCCTACTACCACTATATTTAGTGTTTATTATCTATTCCCTCCTTTGATGAACTAGAACATAAACTCATGAGTGTGGGAATCTTTATTTTTCACTGAAACATCCTAAACACCTAGCACAGAGGTGGTAAGTGATTAATAAGAATGGCTGCTTTCCATTAAAATCAAACTTTGATCTGGTTCAATTAGAAAGCAATCCACATAGCTGGTTTGGGAACTAGAAGTATACTTTTTTTCTTTTTTCCTAAAGATTTTACTTACTTATCTTTAGAGAGAGGGAGAGAAAGATCAATGTGTGGTTGACTCTCATGCACCCCCAACTGGGGACCTGGCAAGAAACCCAGGCATGTGCCCTGAATGGGAATCAAAGCAGTAACCCTTTGGTTTGCAGGCAAGCCCTCAGTCCACTGAGCCATACCAGCCAGAGTAGAAATATACTTTTTAAAAGTATTTTCTAGCCCTGGCTGGTGGCTTGGTGGATTGGTGCCAGCCCGTGAATCCAAAGGTCACTGGTTCGATTCCCCAGCCAGGGCACATAACTGGGTTGCAAACCAGGTCTCCAGCCAGGTCCATAGCTGGAGGCAAGTGAAAGGCAACCATACATTGCTGTTTCTCTCCCTCTCTGCCTCTCTCCTTTCCCCTCTCTAAAAATAATAAGTAAAAAATCTTAAAATTTTTTTTCTTTTCTCAAGTTATGAAACAAGTAGATATAATGTAAAAATCATCCATGCCTTACCTTGAAAGCCATTTTTTAAATCAGTTCCATTTGGCAAGATATCTGGAATGTATTCACTGTAGCCACCTACATAAAACTGACTGAAGACATTGAGACCAACCAATTTTCCCGGGGAGATGATGGATTTATTTTTATGATCATCTACCTTCAAAAGGAAAAAAAAAATTCAGAACCTATTAAAAAAAGAAATTAATTCCCCAGGGTGAACTGTTAAGATACTCTTTTTATTTCCCATTAACTTGGCATGACAAATTTACCAAGACCTGAATTTTGAAAAAATAAAAAAGATTTTAGCACTTAATTTCTTGCTTCTCTGCTGGCGTCTGCTACCCTGGATAGACTAATATAGCAGTCATGGTTTCCCCGTTCAGTAACAATCAAAGTTCTTCAAAGATCTAGGAGCCGGTACTCTGCTCCTCCTCCACCTAGCCTTGCTTTCCTCTTCTGTCGGTTCTCAATACAGCAACCAATCTTTTAGTATTAAAAAAAAGAAAAAGAAAAAGAAAAAGAAATGAACTACAGTATCCAAACTCCCTTCTTGAATTTCTCAGTTCTTTGTAACTCCCTGGAAAAAAATCTAAACGTCTTAGTGTGCCATCCACATCTTTGACAGTGTAGAGCTTGTCTACCTGTAATCATGTTTCTTGCTTCTCCTCACCTAAGAGCCAAACCCAACTACTTGCATTCCTTAAGCCCACACCAGTCACTGTCGTCCCCCACCCTCGCCCCAAACTGCTATTTATTTGAAGTTATGCTCACGCATCACCTGTTTGAGGAAGCATTTCCTGAATGCTTTCTCTCAGCTTATTTATGTCAGTCACCCCCTACCCCCGACCCCACGCCAGTTATTCCTGCACCACTTAATTGCAATCGTCCCTTCTGGTCCTCCACGCTGCGCACTAGCCTGTGAACTTCTCGGGGGCGCGTATCACCACTGCACCACAGCACAGATCTGACAGTGTAGCAGCACTCAGTCTATGGGACAGAGGGGGATATGACTCTACCTTCAGCCAGCCCATTTGGAAGAACCTCCCCAGGCGGACTGTGTGAACACCAAGGCTCGGGTCGAGGGGATCGCTGCTGACGCTTGCTAGGCCGGACCCCAGGTTGTAACTGTACACCACGCTGCCGTCGCGCAAGCCCACTGCCAGGAAGTCATCGCCCTCCAGCCCTGGAACGAGAAGAGGCATGGCCATGCTCACAGGGAGGCGGTCCCGAGTGCGGTCAGCGGCAGTTTCGGGTCTGCTGCCGAGGTCTAGAGCAGCACAGTAAGTGAGAACAGGTGTCCAGCCTCACCGGCACTCAACTCTGGTGTGCGTGTGGCCCGGTACTATTGTTCACACACACAGAACCTGAGCTCTAAGAGGGGTGTGTGTGTGTGTGTGTGTGTGCCATGAGAGTTCTGGTCAACATAGAGAAATAATTGATACCTAAGAAAAATGGGAATTAAGAGCTTTCTTTTTGGTCTAAATAAAATTCAGCATGTACTTTACAATGGAGTAAAACAGTGTTGGTAGTTAAGGAGATTCAAATAGTTCAGATAACCTAGCACCAGCTTTGAAGCTCTCTCCATGGTTTGAAGGGGGTATAAAGATCTATTTCTGTAGTTGCTGAGTATGTTATCTTTGTTCCATTGCCAAAGCTCTTGACCATACTGCGGTGAATAGTAAAAGGTGGGGCGTTTCTGTGTTCCTTCTTCTGTCTCGCCTTCCTTTGGTCCAGGCCACCCACACAGCACGGTGAAGTGCAGCACCCAGAGAGCTCAGGATACAGATAATAGAGATCCACGTGAAAAGGAAAGGTGGTTGGGAGAAAGCTAGTATCAGGCACCAGCGTAGGTCCTGGCAGTGGTTTTGGCGGTGTATTAAGGTCTGCAATGGTTAATACTATAAGACCCCTGGGGCAGAACCCACCCCTGTCAAAGCTGAGATTCTAGAGCTAAGTGGTGGCAGAAGGTCTATTGTCAGGGCAGAGGGATTCCAACACGTCACCCAGTATCTGACAGGCGTGTGTGTGGACCTTCATACTAAGGCTTGCAGACAGGGAATTGAGGCAAGGACTTCTGCTTGTAGGAAGAATTTAAGGACCCCATAGAATAAAAGGTTTGAACACGGGAAAAAGCAGGAGTGAGTTTCTGGATATGGACAATTTGTTATCAGTATGTACAGCTTCCACTTACAGCACTTGTAAGGGTGATGCCTTGTCTGCACCTTTGGCTTCTGCCGTCAGGCTGATCAAGGTCAAGGAGGGAAAGATCTGCAGGGATGGGGTTTCCAGGTACTGGATGGAGAAGGGCTTTCTAAGGTACTGAAAAGCATATGACAGAAATATAACTTAGAGGTGCTTGAACTCTGCCTCTGTTCTTCTGATGGCTTCGCCATGGGCCCTGAGCTGGGTTATTTTTGGATGCTCTTTTGGTGACTCTACTACACAGCCAGGACTGTGTTAAATGCCATACCAATGAGTAAACACCTGGGGCACTTATAGCAAATCTCTCTCGCTGGTGATTTCTTCCCACTTGGAATGTTGCAGCAGGTTAGCTGGATTGCATATTTAAAATGTAAAGAGCTTCCAGGAGAAAACATAGGCTTAGGAAGGCAGTTAGGCCTATTCCTGCTTTAATGCCCTGCCATTACTTCTTGAAGTTCTTTGAACTGTATTCTGAGAGTGAAGTCCATGGGACAGTGGATCATGAGTGGGAATAGAGCTGATAAGAGACATACTTTTATGTCTGTTTGCTGTTTTTTGCCATGGCACTGACATGCAGTGTCTGTGATAGCCCATGAGAAGAGAATTCCTACAATTCTGGGAATTCCCAGAGACTCAAGACAAGTACAAGATAAGCATGTTCATCTAACAACTGAGGAGGTGTGGCTGCTGACAATTCTGACAGGCCATGCATTCTAATTGAACTGGAGGTTGCTTTAAGCTCAGAAAGGCAATAATGGTCTAAGGAACATGAATGACCAAGGACTTTTCTCTTCCCTTTCTTACTCCCTTTGCTTACTTATATTAGCTAATTATTTACACCGAAAATGGTCACAGGTAGAGAATGGAAGAGAAAGAGAGGTAAGTCCCTACTTCCTTTTCCTTCCCGTCCTTTCTTACCCAGCAGTGAGCTGAAGGTTATGTTGACAGAATGTGCTTGTATGCGGGGTGAGGGGGTGGGTAAAATAGACACAGTTGACAATCCTGTTTACTGTCCAACTGTTCTGATAAGAAAGCAGTGCATGTGCCTGTACAAGCTATGAAATGCCAGTTGTGTAATTTCCATGATTCTGCATGGAAGAGTTAAAAGCTCATATATTTGCATTTAAAGTCAGCATTGCACAAAATAGAAAGGAATGGTACGGGTGCCCTGGCCAGTGTGGCTCAATTGGTTGGTGAATTGTCCCCTGCAACAAAAGGTCACCATTTCAATTCTGGGAGGAAACCAATTGCTATTTCTATCTCACATCAATGTTTTTTTCCCCCTCTCTCTCTGCTTCCCTTCCTCTCTCTTTAAAATCAATAAAAATAAAATATATCCTCAGGCAAGAGTTAAAAAAAGAATGGTAAAATGCATGCTAATAATTTAATATTTTAATTTTTCTTAATGTAGACTCAAATAAATAATAAATACCATAAAAAACTGAGAGACCACAGAAGAAAAGCCAAATGCTTTTAGTACTTTATGGCACTGTTCCCTGCTTCCTGAAGAAGGAACCCTGCTTTTGCATTGGCAATGGGTCCCACAAATCACGCAGCTGTTCTTGAGTGGGGATCTTTGCTGCCTTCATAAAGCAAACCAGGACAGAAGTGCAAAGAGGCTTTGTTGGTAGGTGAGACATAAACACGGGGGCAGAAAACCTGCTTTAGGTTTTGTGAGGTGATGCTGATACATACATGGATAGCTGTTAGGTGGTGAGGTTGCGTCTGACACAGACAGACAGACAGACAGCCTGGCTGCAGAGCCTGTGGTCTTCCCTTCTTCCCCACTTACTCCCTGCCTACACAGCAGAGGAAGAGAAGCAAGTGTTTGACTTGCAGGTGAGTCACCTCCTACCACCAGCTCTCCTGAATGCTCCCCTCTGAGAAGAAGGGGGACAGTAATGTCTCCTAAGATTTTCTAAGGATTCTATAATATTGATTCATTTAAAGATTTTATTTATTATTTTTAGAGATAGGGAGAGGGAGAGAGGCAGAGAGGGAAAGAGACATCAATGTATGGTTGCCTCCAGCTAGGGACCTGGCTGGGAACCTGGCTTGCAACCTGGTTATGTGCCCTGGCTGGGAATCGAACCAGCAACCTTTGGGTTTACAGGCTGCTGCCTTATCCACTGTGCCACCAGCCAGGATGGATTCTGTGATATTTAACGTTGACTATCAGCACAGTGCCAACCTAGCACACATTAGGTACTCAATAAATGGATGCTTCATTCATTTTCCTCTCCACTGTGGCCTGACCTTAGCTTTGTGAATCCTGCTTTCTGGCCCTGCTTTACTAACACAAAACTTTGTCCCTATGCTGGCAGTGCACACATCTCCCAAGTACCTGTTGGAGTAGAATTTTTCTTTTGCTTTTTGTTTTTTTTCTCAAAGCTATAGCCCTGCTTGCTTCAGTGCATTACTCTGATCAAACTAAAAATTTTTGGAGGGTCAACCATGGAGGTCAGGTACAGTGGCTGGAAGCTATAGTTTGTCACCATCCATGTAGATAGCTTATGTCACTATCCTGTAATTTTTTTAATGGGAGCTTCTTGGTTTAACATATAATAATACAAGTGGTGTCACACTTCAGACAGCTACCACTGCACCACTGTTATGGACTAATTTTATTCTCAAACTCAGTGTTTCACTAGAACATTATTCTTTCAGTAACTTTGAAAAAATATATGGGCAGTTTGTATTTTTACATTTGCTAATTCACAAGGCAACAGATGATGTTCAGCAATTTTATTACATAAAGAGGTTTTTAGTGATTGACTCAGTGAATTTTTCTTTAAAATGAAAAGAATGGGAACAAAGCTCATTTGGCATGCAGAGCACAAACCCACAGTGACGCCTCATGACGCCCAGTTTAAGAAGAGTATTTTCAGACAAAGCAGAAGATGCTTGTTGGATATGTTACCTAGCAGCTGATGCTAAAATGAAAGGGTTTAGAGGGATTATGTTGTGCGAGTGGTAAAAAGGGAGGGAGGAAACAATGGCAAATGACTTTTGATGAATAGCAGTTAAGAAGAATGAGATCTAGGAAGTGAATAAAAATCTTTTCAGAATGTACAGAAAAACAAACGTGCTCTCCCTTTGGCTGGAAAGAAGTAACTCTACACACACTGTTAGGCAGAGAGCTTTGAAGTGGGTGTGTTGTGATGATGCGTGTGTAGCATTTTAAGAACTCATAATGCTGGTTAGAGGAACTCTTGTGGTGGAAGAAGATGAGATGCAGTGGTCAAAATAGCATCTGTCCTTATAACAAGCACAGAGCGGGACTTAGCAATGAAAGCTAGAGCTTAGTCTAGGTAAGGGGTGGTGGTGGTGGCAATGGTAGCGATGACTGAAATGGAGATAAACAAGGTGAAAGATGCTGCCATAGATATTCTGGAAGATGGAAGAGACTTAGACAAAGGTTGCCAGGCCATTTTACATGGTCTCAGACAGTTCTTAGAATTGTGTAGTGCAGAAGGGGTGACAGGTGTTGATAGTAATAGATCCTAATACATAAAATCTTTGGAAGAAAACAAAATAACAGGTTTGCATCACCAGCAGGTAATCATAGTTAAGTTTATGCCATTTTACTTAAGCCTAAATTACTTACAAGTGTTCACTGGATTTTTGGTTTGTTTGTGGTTCATTTTTAAACCTAAAGGTTTTACTGTTTATATCAGTGGTTCTTTACCTTGGCCAGACCTTGTCAGTATTGCCTCTGATTTAATTAACAAGTGTGGACAAGAAGGAAAAATTTGTTGTATAGGAGCAAGGAAGGGTATCAAAGGTGTCAGATAGTAAACCCAGGAGAAATTATGGAGGTCATTCTGACCTGGAAGAAAAAGAGAAAAAACAAAGCAAAGGCAAAAGAAAGGCAGAACTGCAGGCAACCTTGTTATCTTATGGTCATTGTAATGAAGTTCTTACAAAAAACAAAAGCAAAAACAAAATACAAAATCAAGGATATGTGATTAGAGGTGGTCTAATTAGCTTTGCTTGAAGCCTGAAGAAGAGTAGCTGGTTCTTTGAGCCATGGATTCCTAATGAAGCTTACAAAGGAAGAATAAGACTTAGGTATAATAGAATTAACTCAAGCCATGCAGTTGGGGAGAATTTCTGGGCTCACCTGACCATTGATTCTGGTTAGTCCCCGTGTGCTGTAAACCCTGGAGCTGCATGTGCATGTGCCATAGTTGATCCGCTTGGAAAGACTCCTCGGAAATGAGAACCTCTGGGCTGGCAAGAGAGGAGGAAGATCACTCTCAGGAGCCCAGGTTCGGGTTCAGAACCATTTGGTTCAGACTGTTCCTTGGATTGTTCTGAGGGAGCATTTTGGGAGTCTAAGATATTTATGTAACTCTGCAAAGTACATAATTTTCTAACAACTTTGCTGTATACATCTGAAACAAATACAAAGTAATATGGACTGTAAACAATATTTGAAAAATTAAAATAATTAAAAATGAAAACATTTATACAGACAGAGCTGTGAAGTCTATTTATATTTCAGCATTACTCTCCAGGTAAAGGGTAATATTCTGATTTTTAATACCAGTGACACATAATAATTTTCATTCAGCTGATCCAACAATCTTTTAACTCCAATAGAAAAAATAATTAAACTTTCTCAAGTATTTCACTTAGAATTAAATTTTAATTTATTAGTAGAGATAGAGTGAATATGTCTTATTATTCCTTCAAACTATTATTCCAGTAGGGTAAAACAGTACCATGTGTTACATCTAATCTACTCCTCTAGAAATGGTAATGGACTTGCAACTGAGGTAAGCAGAATCCCAGGTACTACAAGGACATGAGTGTTTAATCTTGGCCTTTGTGCTGATGGAATTTCTGGCCACTTACTTCCTCATATTTCTTTCTTTGGAAAACATGGTAATGAAAATACTAACATATCATGGGATTGTCTCTAGCAGTAAGTTAATGTTTTAAAAGATCTTTTCAAATGGATTCAGTAATTCTAAGTGGGAAGGGGCTTTTCCCTCACCCCTCCTTTCTTGTTCTGAGAGGCGCTGTGGATTCAATGCTGAGACCTTCCAGGCCAACAAACCTGCTTGCTGAATGGCTCCTGATTGCCGGAGAGATTTCCCTTCTGAAAGAACTGTTCCTTTGGTGCAAACTCACTTCCATGGCAATATTTGAGTATAGCTCTAGGGCCTATAAAGTTTTTAGACTTCTGAAGGCCATGAACTACCATTTTATCAAATATTCTTGACATCATAGTACAATGATATTGACACAGAGACACAAAGAGAAACTTTCCAGAGCTTTAGTTGACTGTTCATGGCCATGAGAGGGTATATTCATCTTTTAGGAAAAAAGCTAAATTAATATGAAGCATTAGATAAGTATGAATGGTTTTAGCCCCTATTCAGTGACAGTCTCTGCTGTAGTGGGTGCTAAACTAAAATGAAGACAGCCGGAGTTTGTAAATGAACACTTAAGGAGTGTACAGTTTCTACTGATTCTAAGATCCGTACAGATTCTAATCATAGTGGCAAACTTACAGCTTCCTGTCCTGTCAATGTGACCATTAGACTACAGGTACTGCAGAGCTTTGAAAGCATCAGAACCATGCACAGCCATGTCCATGGCGATTCTTTATTCATCATTGTGTACAATGGAGACCATTTGGTGCCTACTTCAGAGAATTCAATTATAAAAATGTGGCCAAATGAAGATGGCACCCTGATTTCCAGCTGTGTTAGTAAGCAGACTGGGGGGTAAGGGTGATAGTAACATCAAATGCAATGTGTGCTCAGAGCACATGAAAATGGGATAAAATGTATTTTCTGGGGCTACCTATAACCTACATTTTTAAAATCTCTGAACAAAAGGATCTAAGTCTAGAAAAAGTGGAAAGTCTAGTTTTCTCTTGCTGTGTGTGTCGGAGATAAGACTTTGAAAACAAGAACTGTAAGCACCAGTTGACAGGTAAACTTCCATTTCCATAGGCACTTACTGGGCGTGTAGAAAACAGGGAAAATGTGGGCTTGTAGTTGATCGATGTGTACTTGGCTTCTCCTTTTAAAAAAATTTTTTTTGGCCTCCAGATGTTTTTCTATGACACCAAGGCTACCCTCTTTGAACTACACTTAAATGAACATTTCCTTTTCATATTTAATTTAAACTAGCAGAGTGGTGGGGGTAGGTGGATGTATGAGGACCTACTTATTTTTGTCGTTTTTAACCCTGTTTGAGCACTGGTCAAATATGACAATTTTCATACATTTCTCAGTTGGTAAAGTGAATTAGTCTACCTTTTTGAACAATCTTAAGAACTCAAATTGTTTAACAGCTTAGACAGCTTTGATGTTCAAGTCAAAGATATTTAATTTCATGAAAACCAAGATTTGACAGTTGGAGGTTGTCAGGGACAAAGTCTCACGATTTCTAGTCACTCTGATATGATTGGAGAAGAACACGAGGAACATTTTTCTGCTGTAAAAAAATGAATTGTGGGCACCTACTTGCCAGTTATGTGTACGAAATGCCTCCGCACTGTGGAATTGGGGGATGGGGTGTGTAAGGCACTGGCTGCAGCCCGGTCCCCCTGCAACTGGGATCTTCCTCTGCTTGGCCTGTACCACAGCGCTGGGAAAAGCAGGCTGAGCCGACTGGCATTTTTCATTTTCTGCACAGTAGAGGACATTCATTTCATTTTTTTTTTCTCCACAGGAAAACATCAAGCTATATTTATGCACTCTTATTTCTATTATAGTTAACAACTACAGGCTTGAAGTAAACAAGAAATTATTTGGCATGAAATATGAGATAATCTTTTAATTACCACATACTGGTGACTGACAGAAAGCTGTGCACAAAGAAGTGCTTACACATGTAGGTTAAATATTCAGAAAGTTATAGATTTTTCTCTGAAAAATCTCATGACAACATTATACCTTCTTAGTATAATGGCCAATGTTGAGACTTTAACTTATACATTGCAGTGTTATGAACAGTGGTATATGTCTCCCTTTATTTAGGTCATGACCTCTTCACTACAATCCAGATTAATCTATGTCTGCATTGTATGATTAACTACCAGGATAGCTGCTGTCTACAGAGAGTCTTTCTGTTAGTGAAAGACTCAATAAATAGGTTACTATTGATTTCTCACACAATGTCCACCATGTGAATGACACACTAGTGGACACAAAATAAGACTAAAGTCAGGGTTTGTGCATAAAGAATTCAATATTAATCTTCTTGAGGGACAGACTAAAATGATGAAAGTGTTATTCTAATGCTTCTGATTTATGAAAATGATAACATCATATAATTCAATGTAATGACTCTGAATGACAAACAGGATCCAATTAGATATCAAATTACAGGATGTAAATTACAACTTCTATGCAGGCTTCATGTGGATAGGCTCTAAGGAGACAAGAATTTGTCAGAGAATGTTGCATGATGGGTAGTTTGGAAGGAACAGGAGTGAAGCCAGCCTTCCAGGCAGAAGGCAGCTGCGAAGGTGGTGTGAATAGGGTTGGGGGTGGGGGATGGCTCTCGGCAGAGTAAACTGGTTGGTTATAAAACTGCTGGGCTGGGGATTCACTGGGCCCAGGCTGGGAGAGAAGAACTGGGAATGCCAGCTAGGCTCCTGTAGCACTTATAGTAGAGGATTGTTGAAACAGAAGAAAAGGATGAGAATGAAAGAGAACAAATTCCCGACTGTTTTAGCTGGATGAGATTTCTGCTTTCTGAAATTCACCTTTTCTATCCCTTCTGTACTATTCATTCAGTGATGTTTGTGCTCATGTATTACATGCTGTGACAGATGGTGTGTGTACCAAACATAGTTTCTGACTGTTGGTTTACTATTGCTAATTAACAAAATTTTAAGTACATATGTTGTGCCTCCCTAAATTGATTGTAAGTTTGGTGTAACAGGACAATAAATTTTTTTTTGCATTAATTCTTTCAAAAACTGTAATGAGTGTCTATATGTGACAACCACAGCTCATATAAGAAAGAAAAGCCATGATATGGTTCTCCAAGAGAGCCAAACAGTTATAGTAAAATATGGTAATTATTACCAGCAAAATGCCGTGAGATTAATTCTTACACTTTCTTAAAAGTTAAAGTCTTTTTAAAATAAATACTTTAAATATGTTTATTGATTTTAGAGAGAGAGCAAAAAAGGGAGAGAGAAGCATCAATGTGAGAGTAAACATGGATCTGTTGCCATGACCAGGAATCAAAGATGCAACCAGGCATGTGCCCTGACTGGGAATTGAACCTGAAATCTTTTGGTGTACTGGATGATACTCCAGCCAATTGAACCACACTAGCCAGGGTGGAAGAATGATCTTTTCAGCTGAGGCTTAAAGGACAGAAGTGTTTTGGAGCCACAAAGCGAAGTGTGACTTGCTCAGAAAGATGGAACAGCCTATGCAAAGGCACAGAGTGAAGGACATGGAGACATGCCTCAGAAAACATGCATGAACCCTACTGAATGTAGAGCGGACTGAAGGAAAAGAGATTGTGCAAGTTGGATGAGTAAACATCTGTGTAACTATGCAAGAAATCTTAGGTGGTATGTTATGACATATATATTAGAACCCCCTAGATGGAGATTGGAGGTGAAGAGGGAAATGACTGAGCAGGGGGACTGGAACAAAGGACACAGCAGATAAGCTGGGGACAATAATAAGAAGAAAGAAGACAGAAGGAGAAAATACACAAGGTAATAGGGAGGTAAAATGGACAGATGTTGGCATTTGGTAGAATGTGGGGATTAAAATAGAGAGATGATACGGATGTTGTCTATGTTGTTCATAACTCTCTCTCCACCACCTGGAAGAAGGTCTCATCTAGGTTCCCAATAAATATTTGTCAAGTGAATAAAAGGGACATAAATATCCAGGTGACTCCTGGGTTTCTGGCTGAGGCAGTACGTTTATGCCACTCCCAAAAGGAGGAGCAGATGATGACACATTCATATGTGAACTGCTGAACATACAGGTGATTCTTGGGAGAAGAAACCACAAAATATACATTATAAAGGTGTGTGGTGTAGGAAAGGAAGAAGAGATGATGAAGGAAGAACCAAACATGACTGCAGAAGCACAGAAAGATGATTAGGTTAGGTTAAAATCACAAGTAAAGCTGAAATGTTTGAAAGGGTTATTTGTCCAGAGAGTTCAATAAGAATAAACTCTGGAAGAATCGGTGCTCAACTTAGGGAGACTCAGGGAAGAGATAATCAGTGCTGGGGAATGAAGGTCCCTTGCTTTTTTAAATTTGAACATGTCAGAAATCGCAGGTTTACGTTTCAAGTTGTGCAAATGATGTGGCTTTGTGCATCTTTTAACTTAAGAAAGATAAAGGCAGCATAAGAATGGTAATTTTAGTAGTGATGCTACAAAACAATAAGAATAGTACCTAAATATGGAGCTATTACCATTGTTAAAAAATAACCTGACTTGGATCATAGTTTCTTATGTAGAATAGATACTTTCAAATTGTGTGGTTAATAATAATCATTATATATTTCAAAGGGATATGTTTCCTTAATTAACAACTTTATACTACACAAATTGATGAATCATTTCTATATATTATGTTATGGGCAATAATTACATATCTTATTTTATCCCTATATATGGTCTAAATTATCTGGTCCCTAAAGGTTTTGAGAGGTTGCTGTCAAATATTAATTGCATAAAAAGCACTTAAGGTGCTTGATAAAACTGTTATTTGAGTTAAGAGGGCCTGAGAGTTAGCATTTTAATAAACACCCTCCCGTGATTCTGTTACTACAGAAAGAGGTCCTACTTCAGGAGGCATTGTTTTTTGTTTTTTAAAAAAGATTTTCAAAATTTATTATTTCCAGAGAGAAGAAGAGAGAGAGGCAGAGAGGGAGAGAAACATCAATGTATGGTTGGGGAAGCATTGTTTTAAAAAGCAACGGAGTGCTTGCATTTTTTAGCTGGTGTTCTTGCGCCCTCAGGTGGTATAATGTGTAATTGCATCTCTCAGATTTCCCCATTTCAATGATGAGAAAATTGATCTACCTGTTCATCTAGCCTTTATTTAACCATGCTATCAACCTACAAATGCCATTGCAGAATTAGCATACAAATAAAATGACTAGAGAAAACCAAAAAAGTCACATGTAAAATTCCACAATTTAGGAAAGCTATGGCCTAAACATTGCTTATTATTATTATTGTTATTATTTTGAGAATTTTGAAGGAGTCTTTAGTAGAAGAGTACTAAAAGTTATTTGGTGGCAGAATTTTCATGGACCAAGTGTTTATGCTTTGCTTGGGTTCTCCCTCTGTGAATTGTTCAGGATTTAGAAGGTGTGTTTTAAAATAGGAAGTGGCCAGGGTCCGTAATGCTCCTGAATTTTTCACTTGCTAGTGTTTTTTCCTAATGGAAAGGATATAATTGATAAACATATGATGAAGTGTGTGAAAATTAAAGAGTGAGGGGTTAGGAATTCCTCCTTTCTTCCCTTCTTCCCTCCATGACTTCTGGCAGTCATTCAACAGATTATTTATTAAAACCACCTGAGGGAAGCTTCGCACATGCTCTAGTGATAACTGGAACACCATTTATATAAGTGGGGAGAGATGTCCAGCCAACCAAAGCCTGGCATACAGGGCTCATGCCCTAAGTGCAGGGCAGGCGGTCAGTACTCAGAACAAAGGGAGATGGACCAAAGCGGAGGGGGCAGGGTGACCACCAGGGAATCCTGATGGAGATGGCATGGAACTGGAACCCCTGATAATGGCTCCTTTTTACGCACCTCTATGAACTGTGTTGCTGAGTTATGTCATACAATGATCTGTCCTTTAAAATAATTTCCCCCCCAATTATCCATTCTTATTGTGGTCCTTGTGCTTGTTCATCTGGCGCTGATTGCTGCCAGCCAGTGTGCTCAGTGTGGGCGGATCAAGTCAAATGGGGATGACACTGGTCATGTCTGCACAGCACTCCCACCTCCCAGTGAAGACAGACTATCTAAAATGGACTAAGGGGTTATACATTGAGGTAAGGACTTGGAGGAAATAAGTGCCAGTAGAGAATAACCTGGATGGGGTGAGGTTATACCTCCTTTCTCGAAGGTGGTTGGGAAGGCCTCCTGGAGAAAATACAAGCTGCTCCGTTAATTGAGGTCAAGTGCTGTCCATGTTCTATGTTGATCTTCACAACTCTACTAGGGAGTGTACCATTATTACACCCATTGGGCAGGTGAGGAAACTGAGGTGCAGGAACATTAAGTACCTTAACACATAGTTTGTGAGTGGTGGAAACTGGATTTAAGTCTCCACTGTCAAGTCCCACGGTTGCTCTCCTGACCTCTCTCATCACTTGGCACAGTCAAGGAGGGCAGAGCACGTGGGAAGCCTCTGAGACAGGAACGCGCTGGGTGCCTGGGCCACTGGAGGAGGGTCTACAGGACAAGGTAAGGAGATGGTGGCAGTGGCCCTGTTGAGGTTAGAGAAGGCTCAGAGGCCTTTTGAGGACTTGGTAAGTAGGTTTGGATTTCATCCTCAGTCTGGTGGGAGGTCAGGTGGGTTTTAAGCAAAGTTCAAATATAAAGAGATGCCTTTTAAAGATGTGACCCTTGCTGCAACTTGGATAATGGGTGGCAGGCAGGAAAGGCAGTAGGAAGACCAGTTAGGAGGAGGTCACAGGATTTCCGCAGCGGAAATGAGGAAGAGATCAGAACAGGTTTTGAGGATACTATGAATAGCACCTCACATAATCAAGTGTCCTTATCCTCACAGAGGTGGTGGGGGGCTCGCACATTACACTTCACGGGGGGCTTGGGCCACTTTCAGACAAGTGTTAATAGAAACCAGTGTTCAGTATTAGGAGATCATGGAGGGAGTTGAGAACAGAAAGTTATTTCCCCTAGCACAACAGAAACTACTGGTGGTTGAGTGGAAGGTCTTTTTCCAGTGTACAGTGTTCATTTCTCAGGTGAGGAGACTGAGCTCAGAGACTGTAAGTGATTAATTGCCTGCCGAGTTGTCTGCTTGGGAGTCAAATGCATATGCGTTTCCTTGATCCCACACCTGCATAACTGGTTTCTACTTAACACAGTCAAGTTTCACTTGTTAGGTGATTTCCCACCAATTCTAGGGCACTGGGGTACTAGGCCAAGTACTGTCATTTCTTACTCCTTTAATTTGAAATTGTTTTCTTTGATGACAACCATTCCCATTTCACAACACAAAGTGAAATGTTGTTCCTGCAGAGAATTTCCCTTCTCTCCATATACATGAAGCAGAAGGAAGCAGAGGAAAGGACATCAATAAGCTCACTTCTCAGGTGACTCGGTTACTATCTGTTTGCAGGCAGCCGTCCTTGCCCTGGATTAAAAGGGGTAGCCCTGGTGTGAACAAGGTGACAGAAAAGGTCAGGGAACTGCTGAACACTTGCACTACAGGGAACATGCTTAGGGCAGAAAACAGCAGGAGGCTCCGTTATCCACAACCAATTAGTGTTCGTGAAGAATCTCCAAAGTATTCTTAAAGGAGCTAGGCAAGTCCTGGAGGGTTCAATTACTCTTACCGTGACCTTTCTGTCCAGCCAAAAGTATTAAGTTACTTTGCAGCTCTGAGTGATTGTTTGCTAGCTGAAACTTCAGGTGTAATTCATAACTGAGGCTGATGTCTGCGATCCGTGAGTAGGCCAGGAATGAAGTATATCCAAAGGCATCCGTGCCACCAAACCTGGGCTGAGTAATATTAATAGCTGTGGAAAAACCCAAACCCAAATATTAAAATAAGCCTGCACATGTACTTGTAAAAGGAGGGTTGTAGTTTGCTGATGCATCAGGCCAGAAAGTCTGATTACCATTCCATTCGTTATACTTAAGTATCCTCAGCATTGAGCAACTAAATGACTCAACAGGGAATTTAAAGGCAGAGCCAAGGAAGTCCAGTGTTTTGAGAACCTCTTCACTCACACATCCTTTCTACATAATGGAGAACATACTTAAGAAGCAAAACCTTATATCTGGAAGGTTAATTTTAGCAATAGAAAAGATTACTGGCAGACAAAAGTATTTGTTTACCCAGGTGCTTTGTAAACAAGAGTTGGTGCCCTAACCCTGGCTATGATTTAGAAAAGAATTCACAGCTTGGAACAAATTGTGTTTCTAATCCCACCCCTTTTCGATAGCTAAAGACATTGGTCAGGGGTAGAAAAGCCAAGAAATCAAAAGGAAATTTGATCAGTTTCCATGACTAGATTGCAAATGGTCAGGCCTTTTGTTGAAGTAAAAATCATTGTCTAAAAGAAATGTTCATCTCTACTTTGTTGAGATGCTTGTTAGAACATGAAAGCATTAGTTTCAATAGGGCTAAAACCATAAGGAGATTTCTTAGTAACAGGAAGTGGTAAACAATAGAAATTCAGGGACCAGTGTGGATAAAATAAAATTGAATTGAGGGGTGCTATTGGCCAGATAGCCTCTTTTCATACTGCCTTTATCTAATCTCTCTCTCTCTTTCTCTTTCGATTTGTTGTTCTACTTATTTCTGTATTCATTGGCTGTTCTTGTATGGGACCTGACAGCAGATTGAACCCACAACTTGGTGGATCTGGACAACACTCAAATCAACTGAGCTACCCAGCCAGGGCAAGCCTCTAATCTTGTATCCAGATTTTCTCTTTTCATTGCTCTTCCTTCATAAAGAGTTCCAACTGGCTTTTATTTCCCCATGCCAACAGGACCACAGGAAATAGGAAGGGGGATTGTGACCCTCATTCCTGTTTGTTATGAACAGTATTCCCAGATTAAAGGATGTTCTTTGGATCTATTTTTAGTGGCTTGAGACAGCTCGCTAGAGGAAAGAAGAGCTTGTCTTGATTACCTTTATTGTTCTCTTCTTCTCAAGAGATATTAGCTCTTTTGGAAAGTTGTAAAACTAGAATTTTTACAAGCCTTAAGAAATATCCCTGTTGTGGTATCTAACACTTAAAACAAAAGAACCTTTATGTCTGGTTATAATTGTTTATATAGCAAATAATTGTGCTGTCCCGGGAAGAATGATTCTAGTTATCAGGGGTTTTCATGTCTGTTTGTTTCATGCAACTATTCAAGTAGGATACTTGCATGGAATCAGTTGAATATTTCATTTTAATATTTAATACTTGATTAAAATCTTATCAGTTTATTCTTCGGAATGTGCAGCCTAAGATAATATTTTTTCTCAAAACTCATCAACAAATAGAATGGGATGTTGAGACCTATCACCTTTTGTATTTATTTTTTATCTAATGAAATATTTTATGGTTTGTTTCCAGAGATGATAAGACTCTTCTCGTCAGATATTCCACTTTCAGTAGTTGTGAGAAATGAAATGTATTGCAATTGAAACAAATAAAAATGCTGATAGTGTTTTACTATTGGCATTAAAAACTGGGAAAATAGAATTCAGTTGAATTTAATACTCAAATAGAGGAGTGACTTAAGACATTCTTTCCTGTAAATAATTTACAACTGAATTCACTTAAAGGTTTAGCACATTTCGGTTTTGTCTACAAATATGTAAGTATTTCATCATCAGATCCTGTGCTAGATGTTACTGACACAAAGATAACAAAGTCTGATCCCTGTCCTCAAGGAACTAGTGTGTGGTCAATACATTTATTCAATGGAACAGGACTGAAAATTGAGGCTTGGCTGAGCGATGAAAGGAAACACCATAAACCATTTCAGGTAGAAAGAACAGCATGTTCTACAGTGGGGAGGCCAAAACAGCATGTCAGCTATTCAGGAGACACCTGGAGTTTGCAAATTATAGAATAAAGTATGAAAAGGAAGAGTGCAGCAAATGAAACAAGACAGTTAGACAGAGGTCAAAATCTGAAGGGCTTTATCTTTCTTATATTATCTTTGGTTGTTGGGTAGCCATCTAAGTTGACTTTTAGAAATATCACCCTGTGGCTAACATGTTAAGCTCAGGTTAGATAGAGAGAGCTGGAGGACTAACCTTTGGTCAACATGAAAATGAGGACTTGGATGATGTCAAGAAATAGGACAATGAGTTGAAGTTATACTGAACTGTAAATGTAAGAAAATTTAAGGACAACTTGTTAAAAAGGGTAATAAAAAGGGTAATAATAATAAGGGTAATATTAAAAAAGGTAATTATGGTGTGAATAGTTGAAACAGTGTTTTCATTGCTAGCATCCCATCAGCATTAAGTTTGTGACAAAATTTTATATTGGTAAAAAGAAGTACAATGCATTTTGAAACTCGAGGATAACAGTGTCCACAGGAATGGAATTGTCACCTGCTTGGTATTTCTTAGTCTAAAGCTACTCTGTTCAATAAAATTGCAACTTGCTACATGTGGCCCTTGAGTACTTGAATTGTGGCTAGATCTGGCTGAGATGGTTTTAGTATGAGGAAGAGAATGGGGAACATCTTATTAATATTTTATATGCATTAAATATTGGGTTAAATAAAATACTATTAAAATAAATTTCACTTGTTCTTTTTTACCTTAACAAATTTGGCTACTAGAAAACAGTATTACATAAATAGTTCACATTCTGTTTCTACTGAGTAGCAGTGCATAGAGAACCTTAGTTTTTTTTTTATTTTAATTAATTTATTGTTGGTATATTACATTTATCCTATTTTCCCCCCACTGTCTCCCCTGCCCCACCCTCCCCATGTGGGAAGTCAATCCCACATGTTGTCCATGTCCATGGGTCTTCCATGCTAGTTCCTTGACTAAACTGTTCCCTTCTTTGCCTTTTTCTCCCCCTCCCCCCTCCCCACTGCACACTGTTAGGCTGTTCCTTGTTTCCATGTCTCTGGTTCTATTTTGCTTCTTTGTTTTTTTGTTCATTAGTGTCATGTATTAGGTGAGATCATATGGTATTTGTCTTTCACTGCACGGGTTATTCACTAAGTATAATACTCTCCAGTTCCATCCATGTTGTTGCAAAAGGTGGGAGTTCCTTCTTTCTTTCTGCTGTGTAGCATTCCACTCTGTAAATATACCAAACTTTTTTGTCCATTCATTCAGTGATGAGCACTTAGACTATTCTCAGCACTTGGTTATTGTAAACAGTGCTGCTTACATAGGGGTACATAGGTTCTTATAAATGGGTGTTTCAGAGTTCTTCAGGTATAGTCCTAGCAGTGGAATTACTGGATCAAAAGGCAGTTCTATTTTTAGTTTTCTGAGGAAATTCCATACTGTTTTCCACAGTTGCTGCACCAGTCTGCATTCCTACCAGCAGTGCCCCAGAGTTCCCTTTTCTCCACATCCTTGCCAGCACTTGTTTGTTGATTTTTTAATGATGGCCATTCTGACAGGTGTGAGGTGGTATCTTATTGTCTAAACCCCTTAGTTTCTTTTTTTTTTAATGATTAAAAAAAAAAAAGATTTTATTTATTATTTTTCAGAGGGAGGGGAAGGGAGAGAAGGAGAGAGGGAGAGACATCAATGTGTGGTTGCCTTTCACCTGCCTTTAGCTATAGCCCTGGCTGGAGACCTGGTTTGCAACCTGTTTGTATGGCCCTGGCTGGGAATTGAACCAGCGACTTTTGGGTTCACAGGCTGGTGCTTTATCCACTGTGCCACCAGCCAGGGTTAAACCCTTAGTTTTGACTTACCTCAAGCGGCTTAGCGTTTTGGTGTCTTTGAACCTTCAAAATGAACATCTAGCCCTTTTCTAAGAGACTCCATGTCTTCATCCACATTGTTTTTATCACTCTGGCTCAGGCAGGAGAACACAGAAGGACCCAGATTGGGAGAATGAGGACGTTCAACTTACAAATGGTTCTTTCCAATTCTTTAATATTTTTACAATCATTAACCTGGCAACATTTGATGACTTTGACTATTACACAAATTTCCAGATAAGATTTTTGGGGACATTAGTAGTCATCAAATCAGGAGACTGAACAATTTTAATGAAAAACTTTTAGGGCCATTAAATAGTTTCCCCCCTTTGTCATCTTTAGCTATTTCATAGCTTTCAAATGTAAATTTATGCATTTTTCTTTAATCCTTTTAAAGTTGCAGCAATGGATTGCGATCATAAGGAAGGTGAATGCTGGGATTTGAACTAAAAGTTAATTATGTAATGTATGGAAGAAGTGAGCAAGATCACTAACAATAGTCTGTGAACATTTTAGGAAGTCAGAAAAGCTTATGTGTCTCAACATCACCTGAGGTCACTACAAATTCTACAAACCTTTAATGAAGGGAGAGTGTCATAATCTTTTCTATGACATAGTGCTATGTTGTCAGCTCAATGTGGAATCTTTGCACAACATGGTATATTATGTCTACAGGGCAAACTTCAGCAAAAATTACCATTAAAAGTGGATAAACTTCTGCCTACTAAGAATAGAAAATTTATTAAGGCAATTTTATTTTTCATTTCCAGTGAGAGCAGAAAAATGAGGCATTGTTGGTTTTATTTTAAGATTTCATTAATTTTTTAGAGAGAAGAGAAGGGAAGTGGGGAGAGTCCAGCTGCCCCTCGAACTCCCCCAACCAGGGACCTGTCCTGAAACCCAGGCATGTGCCCTAACTGGGAATTGAACTGGTGACCTTTCACTTTGCAGGATACCACCTAACCAACTGAGCCACACTGGGCATTGTTGTTTTAAATGTAACTGTTTGTTTTTTGTTTAAAGATATTCTGTAGTTAGTCTACTTAATCTGAATCACTGAAGTTTTTTTTTTTTTAAAGATTTTATTTATTATTTCCAAAGAGAGAGGAAGGGAGAAAGGCAGAGAGGAAGAAAGACAACAATGAATGGTTGCTTTTCACCTGCCTCCAGCTATGGACCTGGCTGGAGACCTGGCTTGCAACCTGGTTATGTGCCCTGACTGGGGAATTGAACCAGCGACCTTTGGGTTTGCAGGCTGGCCCTTTTCCACCGTGCTACCAGCCGGGGGAATCACTGAAGTTTTATGTACAGAAGTGACCAGGATGAGCTACTGAGATGTGGGAAGAAGGCAAACAAAGAGTTTAGATAGCACAACATCTTCCCTGCAGCTGTATTGCAGTGATGCTCCCTAGAGCTGCTGGCTGGCAGAAGACAGCAATGGGTGGGAGGCCATTGGAACCAACCAGCTAAAGTTAACTTGTTTGGTTTAATTTCTTCATCTGTGCAATGAGGATAGTAAGAATACCTAACATTTTGAGAAGAATGAGCAAATTATATGGTTGAAGGAACCACACCTGAGCTAATCCCAAATCTCAAGCAAGCAAACCTCTGGCACCAGCCCTGTAATCCCTCCACATCTCCCCAAAGTTGCTTTGCAGCATCTCATACCCATCCTCTCTTTCAAATAGTGATCTTAGTGGATAAGGCACCAGCCTGTGAACCCAAAGGTCGCTGGTTCGATTCCCAGCCAGGGTGCATAACCAGGTTGCAAGCCAGGTCTTCAGCCAGGTCCGTAGCTGGAGGCAAGTGAAAGGCAACCGTACATTGATGTCTCCCTCCCTCTCTGCCTCTCTCTTCCTTCCCCTCTCTTTAAAAATAATAAATAAAATCAAATAGTGATCTTGCTTCTGTGTCACTGAGAAAAATACTGAGAACAGAGAACTATCCCATTTTTTCACCATCAAATCCTCCCAACCCTCCTTGTATGTTTCGTTTTGATCTGTAAATTCTGCCTCCTCTCAGGTAACAAGGGCAACTCTGCCTGGGGCTTGGATCCACCCTTCATGCCAGGCCATTGCTTTGGCCATTCTTTTCTATTTCCTTTCAGCCACCAAATTATTCTTCTCTACCGAATCATTCCCTTTAGTATCAAGTATGTTAGAATATCTCCATCTGAAAATAACCTGCTTTCCTCAATTCCACATTCCTTTCTAGCTGCTCCTTGCTTCTCTGTTCATCCTCATAGAACCTCTTCTAGAGAGTATCTATTGTGACTCTTTCAATTTGTTACCACCCTTTCATTCTTTACTTCATTTCAGTCAAGTTATCTTCTCTAGCTCTCCTTTGAAACTTCTTATGTTAAGGTTGCCAGTCACCATCAGTACCCTAAATTCAGTGTCAGTTCTTTATTTTCATCTTCAATTTTTCAGAAACAGTGAACAGGGTTGATTATTTCTTTTCTCTTAAAATGTTTTCTTCACTTGGTTTCCCTGGCATTGCACTCTGCTAGATTCTTTCTACTTTAAACAGCTCCTCCACATTTTCCTTTTCTTCCAGTTGTCATCATCTACCACTCCTCTCTGGTTATCATATGAATGAATCAACTATGGGAGGAAGACTCCTGAGTAGTATTCTTTATCTTCGACTTCTTTCCAGACCTCTAGAGCTTCAGATTCATCTACCCAGCTACCCACTGGATATTTGACATATATTGTATGTCCAATAGGAATTTGCAACCGAGACAGACCTCTTTTTTCTCGTATCTTTATACGCTTCCTTCCCAACCCAATCCCTATACTTCTCTC
Source organism: Noctilio leporinus (assembly GCA_004026585.1). Taxonomy (NCBI): domain Eukaryota; kingdom Metazoa; phylum Chordata; class Mammalia; order Chiroptera; family Noctilionidae; genus Noctilio; species Noctilio leporinus. Next base: position 27,921 of record PVIW01007676.1, read on the forward strand.
CCAATTATTCCTCATCCCCAGTCTTCCCTGTCCTTGTTTAGAGCAAAAAAGTAGTCATCATTTGTAAACTTTTTTTCTCTCTGCCACATCAGTCAGTCGACTGGCAAATCTTGCTAATCTCATCTTCAAAATATGTCCTGAATCCCACTAACTTCTTACCACTTCCATTAATACCACTAAAGCACAGTTCACTATTTTTTTCTAGCTTGGACTACAATATTTGCATTCTAATTGGTCTTCTTTGCCTCTTTTCCATATTGCAGCAATGTAGTCTTTTAAGTATTAATTGCACACTAAAAGTAGTCCAGTGGTTTCCCTTGAATTTTGAAATAATAAACTCTGTAGCATAACCTAAAGCCTCTACTCTCAAAATTTATTTTATACCCATTTCTTCTTGCTCAATCTGTTCCAAACATGCTAACTTCTTCGTATTTCCCCAACAAACCAAACACATTGCTAGTTCAGGGCTTCTGCTCCCTTAGTTTCCAATGCCTGGGATATATTCTCCCCAAAAGATGTATGACCTGACCCCTCACTTCCTTTGGGGTCAGTCATAAGGGCTCATGACCGACCCCTCTTCACAGGGGTCTTTTCGGACTACTGCATTAAACTATTCTCCTTTCCCTTCCATCACTTTCTAGTTCCTTAATCTGCTTTGCTTACTGCAGCCTAATTACATTATCTGTTATCATCTCTCTCCCTAATTAGGTTGTAGGCCCCATCAGGCAGAGAGCTTGCCTGTCCTTCATGAACTCCAGGAATGAGCAAGAGTGCCTGGCTCAAGCGGATGTGGGCTACATGCCATCAAGTGGTTGTTGAGATTATATAAAGGGCTTAACAAAGTGTTGAAAAGATAGTGACACATTTATTTGTTATTTATTTGTTGTTATTCTTTGTCTAGTCTCTTAACTTTTCTGTTCTTATGTAAAAAAGGTAAAAATTGACGCTATTGAATGAAATTGGGAAATAGAATTTCTACATCATTGCCAATACTAACCATTGCTTGCTTGATGTTTTTCATTTTTTCTAGTCATTTGTTTTTAAATAATAAAATATTTCTGGATTCTGTAAAGATATTAGAATCTTCTAACTTCTAATGTGGGCAAAAAATTACACACTACTAATACTAGAAATCAAGGCACAGACCCCCAACTTGACAAGTCAATTCTTCATAATTAAGTTGTATAAATATAATTAAAATTTCATCCATTTTTTCCTTTGTTTTCTCTATACTTTTTATAATAAGGTGTTTATAACATGAAAGCTAAAAACACTAAGCATGTTTCTTGGGGCAATTAATAGTTTTTGACAGACATTTTTGGCTTTTACATGACAAAAATATTTATATGATTCCTCACAATCTTGTTTAAGGTTTTATAATATGGACTTTAAAAAGGTTATTACATTCATTACAGAATTCTTAACAATGTATAGTGTTCTCAGTCTAGATTGTCTTGTCTAAATATATTTTAAAAAGTGCATTGTTATATTTTATACAAATGCTTGGATTCTGTCCTCTGGATGGGTTGTTGTATATAACCTCCGCAGTGTGGACACCAGGGAGTGCTGAGCTAGTGAAAACGCTGTTCAGTTCTTCCTCCTTATTATGTACTTTAATGAAGCAAGCAGATGGTAGATGGTTTTCCCCCTGGAAACTGCTGATTTTGAAGACTCCAGTATGCCAGTTTTGCAAGCACGGTGTTCAGTAGCATATAGTACCTCAAAATATACATTTAACTTTGTCAGAAAAATGACTTTACCCTTAGGCAGATGGATAAATTTGCAAAAATACAAACCACTACTTGACTCCTCAGGTTTCTTCTGCAGATTTGAGTACAATCAACTTTCCTGTCTCTTAGTTCTTAACTTCTTAGTAAGAGAGCAATAGATTTAGCTCAATATCCTGCACAAATGCAATTAGATTATAAAACCATGTGTGTGATCATTGTTGTTTCTATTTCTGTTGCTGAACAAGCTTCTTGTGGGCTATACTTCCACTGTTCAGCGTTATCATTTACAGATGAAGAGTGGCAACCTACCAGTGTGATTTTCTTTTAAAAATAGAAGTAAGTCTTTCCTGAGATGTTACCAATAGTATTAGGTGATGGTGGCTTGCACAAAAAACCTACCCTTACCTATGCTTTTTCTTTTTTTTTTTAAATTTTATTGTTGTTGTATTACATCCATCCCCTTTTTGCTCCCCTCTGTCCCCCTCCCCACCCACCCATTCTGAAACAGGATAAATACCCAATACATGAATAAAATCAAGTTTTCTACTCAAATGAGTGTAAAATATTTATGTCAGCCATAGGTGAAAACCTGAAATAAATATCATTGGTTGATTGCCAATTCCTGCTGATACTAAATCATTCAAACATTCTATGTAGAGATATAATTTCTACCATCCTCACTTTTCCATCTGCCAGAAAAGTTAAGAACAAACAGAATTTTAAAAATATGTGACATCACTATTCCCACTGGCAAGAGAAATGATACAGGATCAGAATTTGAAATAGCATATTTTCTTTGGATGCATAATTCTTAGAAATTAGTGCCATCTTCTGGCTTCTCAAAGAACTACTTTAAATCTAAACCAGGCTTGGGTAAGATGGGTAAGTACCATGAAATGCCAAAAAAAAAAAAAAAAAAAAAAAAAAAAAAAAAAAAAAAAAAAAAAAAAAAAAAAAAAAAAAAAAAAAAAAAAAAAAAGAAAGAAAGAAAAGAAAAAAGAGGAAAAGTCCTAAACACACTTGAGCCCCATCCTAACACCTGCATTACAGCTCATGGCATAAACTTTAGGAATGGTGTCCTGTGCCTCGTATCTCTATCATTCACATTACATAAACTGTGCATTTTATACTGGATTATGCTTTGTAGTTGGTTGTAATAAAATCCCCCAATATTATACACATGGAATATTCCAGAACTGATGTGTTTGGAACACCTCTTTTAGTTCGAACTCAGGACTTTCTTCATGCCACTGAATTTCTAGTTAAGAAATTCAGAAATATCAAGGTTGGAGTGAGTTATCATTTAAGTTCAGCAGAAATATGTTTTAGTTTTTTTCATTTATTATTTTGCAAGCCATGGAATGCAGATTCATTTGATTCCAGAGCCTGCATTCTCCCTAATGATGGCTGGGATGCTCATGACATTGGCTGATTAAAATAAAATAAAACAACCCTGACTGGTAGCACAGTGGAAAAGGTGCCGGCCTGCAAACCCAAAGGTCGCTGGTTCGATTCCCAGCCAGGACACATGACCAGGTTGCAAACCAGGTCTCCAGCCAGGTGTGTGGCTGGAGGCAGATGAAAGGCCACCATACACTGATGAAAAAGAAAAAGTAAATAAAATAAAATAAAACATACTAGATGTTTTATATTATTAAGGTTTATACCCCTTTATAAAATTTTGTAATTTTATAAATTATAAAATAATTTATAATTAAATTATTTTAATACACTTTATTATCTCCTATACCTCATCAATGGACTCATGAAAACTAGTAGGATTTTATGTTCTTTCTTCCATATTCTCTCCTTTATATTTAATAAAAATATAAATATTAGTTGCCTTATAGTGCCAAGACTTGAATAGGTACTCAATATATACCAGTAAATTTACCAACAAATAGGTTTTAATAAGAGCTTAGTTGTTTTCCAATTATGTGAAAAATATAGATGAAAAGCAGTCATTAAAAAGGTCAGTGTGTCTTTAAGTAGAAATCCTTGTTTGAATATTTGGAAATATACACCCATATACATACACATGGACACATATACTTGGATAATTAACTGCAGTTTTCATTTCTGATTTTGGTATGGTGTGGAAACAGTTTTGGAAAATGGAAAAACTAACAAGGACCCAAAATAATAAAGCTGACTTATCAAAGAGCAACATGTACTTTGTGAGAGGGAGTAAAGAAAAAAATCTTTACTAGGGGAAAAACTGTATTTTAAATATATCTGCTGTTTAGTTGTTGATGTGCTGGAAAGCATACTGCAAAATACTAGCTCATTTCCCAGGCCACAACAATGATGCTTAGCAAACATAAAGGAAAAATTTTATGTTAATAAATACAGGTAACCCCTGTATAATACAGTTGTTAGGTTTTTAAAAAATGCTGTGTTATATGAAACAAAGAACTAGTACAAAAAGGGGGCTAGGTTCTAAAAATTAAAAATCCCCTACTATTATATTTTAATAGTTAAGAGAAATATATTTATTAAAGAAATTTTCACCAAAATTATAGCATTAATATGTATTAAATAATGTTTTCTTCATCATCACTACTAAGCACTATTAACCAAGGTGCATTTCCTTTTTGACAGAATATCTTCATCTTCTGAACTTTCTTCAGCATTATTTTGACTTCTGTAGTTTTTGCAAAAATTCTGTTATTTTAGATTGCTTGCTTTTAGCTGAAAGATCTTTATAAATTATGTTAATTTCAAATGAGATATCTTTTGCTCTAAAAAGCTCTTATTATGTTCAGTGTTGTTTGGGGACTTCTCTAATTTTGAATGAGATATTTTTTGCTCTTAAAAATTCTTATTATGCTTCGTGTTGTTTGGGGACTTCTCTAATTCTCAAACTGTGTTATAGTGAAATGGTGTTCAAGGATTAGAACTGTGTTATAGAAATGCTATGCTGTATGGGGGTTACCTATATAGTGTATGAGATTATTTTTAAGCATACCATCAATAAAACAAAGAAAAATCACCAGCCATCATTCTGGAGGTTTAAAAGTCACATTGAAGTGTTATTTTTGAATGGAACAGACCTTGTTACATAATAGCCCCAAGACTTCATCTACTAATAGTGAGCAGGTGCCTAATCAAATGATGTTTAAAATCACAAAAAATGACTAGAAAATTAAGAGTTAGAGTATGCAAGCAATGATCAGGAAATATAATGAAATAAAATATTTTATGTGCTATAGCATGAAATACCTGGAATAAAATTTCATTTGTGAAGTTTCTCAGTTTTAAGCAACAGAAATCAACTCTGGCTATCTTACGTAGGAAAGGGATTCATGGGCAGGTCATAGACTAGCTCATAGAATATGTGGGGAAATTGGAGAGCCATTGGGGGAAAAAGGCAGAAATAAAATAATCTAGGCAGTTCAAACAAGTCATGTTCATACAAGGTCTGTCCCAAAAGTACCCAGCCAATGTCAATATAATTAAAACAATTTGCACTGCCAATACTTGTATGAACAGTGTTGTTAGGATATAACCACTAGCATTTCTAAAACTGGGGACAGCCACCTGGCCACCTCAGTTAAATAATTTCTAAATATCACTATGTCTTTGGATAATTTTCTTAGCATTTCAATCTTGGGGAGAGTATCTCGGTGGCCTATGCTAGGTCATGAATGTGCACACAAGTAGAAAGGTGCTGGGAGCCAAAAACAAAACCAAAAACAAAATAAAACCCAGTACCCAATAATGTTTCTCCCAAATCTTTGGTGGCCTGGTGTCAATATGCATCATTTTTATAGTACATGTATTTTTCAAATCAAAACTTCCTTTTATTACAAAGGAGCCAAAGATACACACCGGGGAAGGGACAGTTTCTTTGATAAATGGTGGGAAAACTAGACAGCCATATCCAAAAGGATGAAACTGAACCACTGTCTTACACGTACACAAAGCAACTGAAAATGGATTAACATAAGACTAAATGTAAGACTGAAACCATAAAAGTCTTAGAAAAAAATGTAGGCAGTAAGCTCCTACATTTTGGTCTTGGGATGATTTTTTAGAACTGATCTCAAAAGCAAAGGCAACAAAAGCAAACATGAACAAGTGGGACTCTATTAAACTAAAAGCTCTGCGCAGCAAGGGACATCAGCCAAATGAAAACTACCAAATGGTTTCCCATTTTTACCAAATGGGAAAAAATATTGGTTGATAAGGGGTTATTATTCAAAATAAAGAACTCCTGCATCTCAATAGGAAAAAAAAAAAAGCAAGCAAGCAATCAATTGTAAAAAGAGGCAGGGGATCTGAACAGATATTTCTGTGAATAGGTTGTATAGATGGTCAAAAGGTACATGTAAAGATGCTCAGCATCACTAATTGTCTGGAATTAAAATCAAAACCACAATGAGATATCATCTGACATTTGTTAAAATGGCTACTATCACAAATACAAGAAATAAAGGGTGCAGGAGAGATTGTAGAGAAAAGGGAACCCTTGTGCATTGTTGATGAGAATGCAAGTTGGTGCAGCCACTATAGAAAACACTATGGAGGCTCCTTAAAAATTAAAAATAGAACTACTATATGATCCAGAAATTCCACTTTTGGGTATTTATCCAAAAACACTAACTTGAAAAGGTGTATGTACCCCCATGGTCACTGTACCATTATTCACAAAAGGCACGATATGGAAACAAGTATCCATGGATGAATAGATAAAGGAAATGTCACACACACACACACACACACACACACACACACACACACACAGGCACACACACATTTTCAGCAATTAGAAAGGAAGTCTTTTCCATGACATGGATGGACATGGATGGACCTCAAAAACATTATATTAAGAGAAATAAGTCTGACAGAGAAATTCAAATACCATATGACTTCACTTACAGGTGGAATAGAAAACAACATGGAGAATAGATTTATAGTTGCCAGAGGAGGTGGAAGTGGGGCTGGGTGAAATGAGTGAGTGAAGAGGGTTAAAAGATACAAATCAGACATGGGGATGTCTGTACAGCATGATTATAGTTAGTAATACTGTGTTACATACTTGAAGATTGTGAAGAGAGTAGATCTTAGAAGTTCTTGTCACAAGAAAAATGCTGTAATTATGTATTATGTTAACTTATTGTGGTAATCATTGTATAATATATAAAACTATGGAATCATTATGCTATAGTATACCTGAAACTAATCTGTCAATTAAAACTCAATAAAAACCAAAACAAAAACTTCATTCTAATATAAGTTAACAATGTATATATAATTTTAAAGAGCCACACTCTTTTCCAAATGGAGTCTTCATAATGTCTTTTCTTTTTCTTAAATTATATTTTTTGATTATGCTATTATAGCTGTCCTGATTTTTCTCCTTTTGCTCCCCTCTACCCAGCAACCCCAGTCCCTCAGGATATCTTCCCACTATTGTTCTTATCCTTGGATCATGTGTATAAGTTCTTTGGCTGCTCCATTTCCTATACTGTACTTTACATCCCCATGGCTATTCTGTAACTACCTGTTTGCACTTCTTAATCCCCTCACCTGTTTACCCATTCCCCACACCCCCTCCCATCTGGCAACCATCAAAATGGTATCTGCATCCATGATTCTATCTATGATTCTCCTTGTTTGGTTAGTTTGTTTTTTAGATTCAATTGTTGATAGATACGTATTTTTGTCATTTTCTTGCCTGGGAATCTTTTATCTACCCTTTGATTCTAAATGATAGCTTTGTTGGGTAGATCAATCTTGGCTGTAGGTCCCTACTTTTCATGACTAAATGTTTCTTGCAAATCCCTCCTAGTCTTCAAAGTTTCTTTTGAGAAATCAGCTGATAGTCTTATGGGAACTCCTTGTAGGCAACTAACTTTTCACTTGCTGCTTTTAAGATTTTCTCTTTAACCTTTAGCATTTTAACTAGGATGATGTCCTGGATCTCTTAAAAAAAATTTTTTTTTTAAGTTTTATTATTTTTAGAGAGAGGGGAAGAGAGAGAAGCAGAGAGAGAGACAGACATTAATGTGTATAGGTGCCTTTCACCTGCCTTTAGCTAGGGGCCTGGCTGGAGACCTGCTTGCAACCTGGTTATGTGCCCTGGCACATAACCTTTGGGTTCGCAAGCTGTGGAGTAGGTCTTTACATCCATTTTGTTTGGGACTCTCTGTGCTTCCTTGACTTGCATGCCTATTTCCTTTACCAAGGTTTTCTTTATTTTTTCAATAGATTTTCAATTTATTTCTCTTTCTCTTCTCTTTCTGGAACACCTATATTGACAATGTTGGACTTCTTGAAGTTGTCCCAGAAGCTGTTTATGCTATCATAATTTTTTGGAATCTTTTTTCTTCTTCCTGGTCTGATTGGTTGTTTTTTTTTCTTTTTTATGTTCCAAACATTAATTTGGTTCTCAGTT